>WBMZ01014890.1:0-237228 GCA_013400975.1 Atrichornis clamosus
GGATGCGGGGCGCGGGGGCCGCGGCGCTACAGCTCCTCTCCCGGGCCGTGAAGCAGGCGGCGGCGCAGGGCGCCCGGCAGGACCTGGGCCGCTGGTTGTCCCGGGCCGCCGGGACGGCAGCGGGAGGCGGCAGCTGCGGGGATACCGTCGGCTTTGTCCCGGCGGAGGCGGCGGGGGCCGGCGGGCTGCTGCTGGGGCCCTGCGCCGAGCAGGACGGGCTGCCCCCGGCAGAGCTCCTGCTCTGCCAGCTGCCCGAAGCGGGCGGCGGCGGGCACGGGCTGGCCGAGGCCCGGGGTTGGCGCTGCTCCTGCTGCCTGCTGGGCACCTGCTGGTGCAAGAGCTGCCTCAGCGTGTGCGTCCTGGCCGCCCTCTGCTTCGCCTCGCTGGCCCTGGTGCGCCAGTACCTGCGAGATCTGCTGCTCTGGGCCGAGAGCCTGGACAGCCTGGCCGGCGTGCTGCTCTTCACCGTGGGCTTTATCGTCGTGTCCTTCCCCTGCGGCTGGGGCTACATCCTGCTCAACGTGGCTGCCGGCTACCTCTATGGCTTCGTGCTGGGCATGGGACTGATGGTGCTCGGCGTACTCGTCGGCACCTTTGTCGCCCACGTGGCCTGCAAGCGGCTGTTGGCCCGCTGGGCACGGACCAGGATCCAGGGCAGCGGGACGCTCAGTGCCATCGTCCGTGTCGTGGAGGGCGGCAGCGGCCTCAAGGTGGTGGCTCTGGCGCGGCTGACGCCGATCCCCTTCGGGCTGCAGAATGCCGTCTTCGCGGTGAGTCCCTGCCTGGGCTGTGCGGCCATGGAAGAGAAGTGCTGGAGGGTCGTTTTTTTGCATAGCGGCTGCTGTTACTGGTGGAGGTTGTCTCCTTTCCTGGGAACAAACCATGGTTTCTCTTTTAACAACAGCAGAAACAAGCCTCTCTGCCTGCTCTTGCTAGTGGCTCTTCTGCACATGCAGAGGGACAGCAGGCAGGTTTTTGAGATGCCTTGCATTGCGTTAGAGTTGCTCTCTTGTCTTTCAAGACTATATTCCGGTGTTAGAATTACCAAGTTCCTGCGTAGCAAAATCTGTTGAGAGAACTCAACAGTTACAAAGTGTCTGTGTATTTAAAGTGATCTGAGTGGGAGGAGAAGTCTTGCCAGATCTTCTTAAACTACTTAATATGAGTAATCATATTAGAAAGAATTGGACAGATTAAAATTCTCAGTGTGGTTGGTGTTTGTAACATACGTATTGCAAATCTGTACAGGGTGTTAAGTCCATGCACACAAGAGAGGTTGCAGGTTTTGGGCAGAACAGTAAGATGTAGCCTCAGACCTGAAAAGGGACTGTACACCAGAGTGGCACTGAAAGTTAGTTTGAACTTGAGTTTTGAAAAGGGTTAGTCTTGCTTTTCTTTCTACTTTTAGATGAAGATTGGTACATTCATTTGTTCTCTCTGTTCATCTTAAAGGAGACAATAAAGAAGAATATAGAGGGTGCTCGTTTTGAGTACTGTCATCCTGGTCATGGCAGTTCAGACCCTCTTTGCTTCCCAGTGCTTTGAAGGGTCTGGTTTTGGCTGTTTTGCTATGCCTGAGTTGTATCTGCTAACTTGGTGAAATCAAAACAAAGCAAACTGGATTGTGAAATACTTTAACTGTTTATCAGTAACTTATACGTTCTTTAACATAAGTGACTGTCTAAACTTAAAGTGTTTTGATCTGTCACTTTCTTATGGCACACCTTCCTTCCTCTGTTTGCAGTCCTGATCATGTACCTTTCTGAAGCGCTTGCTTAATTTTGACAGAATCATCTGGCTACAATTAGTAGGTCACTGAATACCAAATTTGTTATTTAAGTAATAATCCATGCAGTTTTGAGGGTTTAACATCTGCACCAAATATTTAATATTGCTGTATGTAAAACTGTGTGTACTGGAGCATTCATCTCCTGAGCTGTAATCTCTGTCCATAAGAGCTGTAGCAACTTACAGGTTCTTCATAAGCATATCCTTTAATCATTTCATTGTTAAGAATGAGAAACTGAACAGCTTAACCTCTGCTGTTTTATTTATTAACCTATATTGCTGCAGGACTGAAGAACCTTAGACCTGTCCAGCTGGGAGCAGAGTCCCTCCTGGAGCCCAAGGTCCCAGTGTAGCAGATGAAGCTTCTGCTCTACTGTGACCCTCCAAAAGTGGGGAGAGCTATTGTGCTTCGGGCTTGTCACTTGTTCACAGCTCAGGGGTGTCACTTGAAGTAGTCAGCAGATGATACAGAGTAGGATATAGGATCCGAAGAACAGATAGGTTCTTCAGATACAGGATCCGAAGAACAGACCAGAGAATTACCAGGTTAAAATGATTTCTTTCCTGGCATAACTATTCTGTTGGAAAGACAATTCAGCAGAGTATTCAGGCCAGTTCAATATTAAAACCATGCTGTAAATCAGTGTGGTTTGTATTTTTCGTGTTCTGCAGGCTAAATAATTTTCTTTCCAAGTGGAAAGTTTCAGTGTTAAAATAACAGAAAAGAAATGAGATGAAACCAGATTCTTGAGTTATGCCAATTAACTTGGGTGTTTTTTGCTAATATTAGATTGTGTTTATTAGTACTGATTTACTACTTTGTAGCATAGTCAAATAAAGCACAGTGTGCTTAGTCTTTTTCACTGAGAACACTTAATATGATGTTCTAGATCACTGAAAAATGTTGCCTACAAAGAATTCAAGACTGTTTCTCACTGCAAGTCAAGTTTAAGTTGCATGTAGAATACAGTTTTCTACCTACACAGACCAAGCTGTCATTTCTTTGAAATCTCCCTTATTTAAAAATGTAATGCTCTTTTTAAGTTTATAGTGCATTTCCCCATGCTAACAGCTTCAGCAGTGCATTTGTAAAGGACTATTTAAAGAACAGTGAACTTAAGAAGGCGTACACATCTTTAATTTTCCAGCGGTCTGGTCTGTGCATGTTTTCTATGTGGATATTTATAAGTAAACTGTAGATACCAAGAATACTTCTGTAGATACCAAGAATACTTAAGTGAGAGAGAAGGAAGGAAGTGACACATGAGGTCCAGGGAGAGGCATAACCTTGATGTGAGCAGGGTGATCTGCAGGGCTGGGATTAAATGATTTCTACAAGCACTTGTTTTGGTGGTGTGTACCATCTGCTGTGGGTTTTCAGGAGGTTGAGTTGCAGGGGGTGTAGAGAGGGATGGAAGAGCTTCTTAGCATTTGATTAGTGAGAGAAAAATATTAATTGAAACAGCACAAAAAGAAAATTAACACAAATTCCTTAGCATTTCCCCAGCCAGACCTGAAGATCTTACTTCTTATAGGGTCATTCTGCTGCTCCTTGGGAAAGTGCTGATAGTAGAGGACTGAGGTAACGCATTTGCTTGCTTTTCTGGAAGACCTAGAAACTTGTTAACTGAAGGCATGTTTGCATTTTTCTTTGAGTGGATTTTGCTTAATTGTCACTCCTGTGAGGCCAGGGTGGCCTGGGCTGCTGGCTCTCACTAACGCATTTGCCCACGCACAGCCCTCTCACCTTGGCAACTCTTGAGTGTTTTGAAGGCAGGTCTGTAAGGAGGCCTGGTATGCAGGTTATCATCTCCTTCCCACGAGTGGGTTCTTGGAATGAGATTTGTGCAAGCCAATTATTTGTAGTACCAGATGTAGGTTAGATGGGAATTCATACTGTTTTCTCCTCTTTGAGAAGAATATCACATGAAAGACATAATCTAAAAAATCTGAGTGTTTGAGTGGTGCATGGTCGAGTCCAGAAATGCACACGATGAACTCAGAGTTGAAGAAATGGTACCTGCTTTGCAAGAACATGCAGGCTGCTTACTCTGCTTCCTGGAAATCTAATAGCCAGTTTGGGTTTTTTATTCACTTTTTGGGAAGTTTTTTGTGAGGGTTGGTTTTCTTTGGGGGGGAGGGGTAGGGGTTAGGTTTGAGAAGCAAGGAGCATCAGTTATCCTTTGCTCATGGTCACTAAGTCTACCTGATCTAAAATACAGGGATTTGTAAGTTGAGGGCAGAGAAATCTGCTGCAGTCCCTAAAGGCATGTGAGCCCCTAGCAAAGTCCTGACAGAAGTGTTTATTCTCTGACAGTCAGAAAGAATACACCAAAGTTCCACTGCACAAAGCCTGTCCAAGGCTTAGTTGGGGAGTTTCTGGCTATTGTTATGAGAGCAATTAGGTAGTTCTTAATTGTATTTAAATACAATTTAAATGCAATTCTGTTATGGCCCATAACACAATTGCATCCATGCTTGCTTTGCGCTTTCGCTGTTACTTTTTGCTGGCTTGAGCTTTTGCCAGAAACAGAGACCTAATAGGCTCTGTTCAGCACCCTGGCCATGCAAATGCCAGTCTGGCAGGTTCATGGAACAGGTAAAGTTCCTAGAAAGAAAAGTATGGAATGCTGTAAGTTGTATTGATGCTTTCACAGGTTTCTTAGGCAGGGATGCTGTCTGCTTCCTGTGCCTTCTGGGGAAAGGGATATGACTGTAGCTCTAAACCTTGCAAACCAGGAGTTAAAAGGGCATATCAAAGATTTTTTCACCCTTTACTTAGCTTTCATTGCAGTGGGAAGGACAAACTGCAGTTCAGTGTATCCCCTGTCAGTCTCACGTTCTTTTGGAAACAATCTCTCTGATGGCTCAGGAGGTCCAGTGTTTCAGGACAGATGCAGATGTGCAGACATGTTGCTCTGCAACTGAAGTGTCCTTAATACATCTACAGATATGAGAGAAGTGCCAGGAGTGTTAAAACAATCTTTGGGAAGTTTCCCAGCTCCATTAGATTTAATCATAGTGTCCTACTTAGCAAATCTTGCCTCCGCGTTAGTATTTCAGAAACTTTTAATAGCAGCTCCTTCATTCCCTTGGCAATATGGAAAGTTTGGGCTGTGCATTCTTATTACATGGCCCAGATTCCAATAATGTTTAAAAGTAAAAAAGTCTTTTGAAAGTACTGGTCAAACGTGAAGTTCTGACATAATTATGTAATGCTTTTTCATTATAAATCTAAATTAATCTTGTATAGAGAGGGAAATATAATATTTGTGGTGGTGGTATATAATTCAGTCTGTGGGAAGTATAATATGCAGTGTGAAGTTTGGAATTGGCTTATTGGATCTTGTTCCAGTGAATTAATCTTCATCTTTATGCTTCATTGCATTCTGCTCTTCCACTGCCCTTCCTTCCTCCCAAAAACTTTCCACTGATGGTGCTTAGGGCTCTGAGAATTCAGCACTGTGACTTTCACAGTAACTAAAGTTTATTTTAAGAATTACATGGTGAAATGAGTAACATTGCTGCTATTCGTTGGTCTTCAACATTGTACAAAACTGGCAAGGTCAATAATTTCCATGTAGGCTCTCAGTGTTAGGGCTGTTCTTAATTAGATCGTTCTTTATTACTATGTGATTAACTGAATTGTCTGGAAGATTTGTTAGACTGCTTATTTTCGAAATCATCCTTTTCATACTCATTTTAACCCAGTTTCCTCCTGTTTTCTTTGTTCTGCTGTAAATATCTTTTGACCTCATGATTCTTGCCTTTAATATTTCCCAATGTCTGCTGATACTAATTTAGTTCCCATGTAAACTCATATATGCACATACTGACTCAGAACAGAAATTTCACAGCAAAGAGAAGAAAATGCCAAAGTATTATTAGTGTTTTTTCCAGAGAAATGAATAAAAGCTGTGGCCATGTGTGCTGTTTTGTTCACTAATTGAAGTATGATGCAAAATACCTTTGGTAGACAATCTTAATGATACCAAAGTATGTCAATATATATAGATAAATATTGCTCATAGGGATCACCGATAGGCATATCTCTTAATAAGCTATAGAACTTCCCTTGCATAGACAAATTGTATCTGCTATTCTGTTTACCTAGATCATGTTCAATACTGTGACATTTTCAACAATTACCGTGTAAAATGCATAACAGATTTTTGCTTTAGACCTTCACATTTGATAAAGCAATTTCTTCCCACAAGTAAATTCTCATAAATTCAAGGGCTCTGTTCACCAGGTAAAAATAAGTATCTTCAGTGAACAGTGTAATTGCATCCCTAGTTAATGACTCTTGCACAGACATGTTGCGTAATGTAAAATGAAATGAAATAATACCTAGTCTTTAGAAAGGCCAGATGAAAACGGGATACATACTGTTTTGTTGTATTCTCTTCCCAGTGTGTGTGAATCAAACTTTCAAAGAATGGAGGATATTCTTTCATAATTTTGCAGAGATGGTTGTGGGAAATGGTAGTCTGGTTGGTTGTACACACAGATTGTGTTGGAGCTGTGCTTGATTTCTTACTCTGTCATTTTACTCAGATTACAGATTTGTCACTACCCAACTACCTGATGGCTTCTTCACTTGGGCTGCTCCCTACTCAGCTCCTGAACTCGTACTTGGGCACTACCTTGCGCACCATGGAAGACGTGATTGCAGAACAAAGCGTTAGCGGCTATTTTGCATTTGGTTTACAGGTCAGTTAAAATAATTGCTTTCATAGACCCTGGTAACAGTAATGTCAGTCTCTTTGATTTCTGTTGACTGCTAGATACCCAGAAAAATGGGTTCCCAGTGTACTGTTGTTTTCGATTTTCTTTTATGCTGTTAGAAAAGTGTAATTCTCTCACACCTCACCATAACACAACACAGAACTTACTCGGTGTTCTCATTTTCTGACACAGTTTTGGTAAGTTTTCTTCTCTTGCCCTCTGTGGTAATCTACTGCTGAATTTTAGACTTGTCAAACCACCCCTACACAAAGGCCCATGTGCCACCATCTGTGAAGTAGTGTGCTCAGGGTGTGTAGACCCAGACCTGTGCAGTGTTCACTCTTAGCACTGAGCATCCCCCTTTTGCATAGGTATTCACAATTAAAAGTGCCATAGAAATGCCATTTTCCTAATGTCCAAATCAGAATATCCTCATTTTACAAGTGAGTAAATTAATGAGAAGCATATTAAGCACCAATACGTTACCTTAGCTGGTGAAATAATTTGTCAGTAAATCTTGGGTGTAAGCCTTAAGTGTGAGACCTTTTTGAGCATAGAGATTACGGGTATTTCAGAAATAGATTATGTATTAAGACCTGCTCTGACAGTGACAGTACTTCAAGCTGTGTTTGACTAGGAGTTATTATGGTTTGCAGACTTTCAGTAGGTACTGCAGTAATTTGTATTCCTCAGATTTTACAGTTGTAAAGCTGATGTTTAACAATGCTAACACAGAAAACTAAGTCTAGGACCACCCTTCACCCCTAACCCTGAAACTTGTGTGCTCTTAAATAGCATATATAATTTAGAGCTTTCATAGAACAGGGTTGTAAGTATTAAAAATGGCTTCGTAAATGTGGGGCAGATAGCCTTGATAGATCAAAGAGAAAATAAATGGTTACTTGATCAGCTATTATTTCAGTCATGAAGTGTTATTACAGGGTAGAGACATTGACTGTCCTATCCAAATTATATAATATAGGTTGTAACATAACGGTTGCTCAGGTAAGTGGTAGCTGGATAGCCTGAGTGTTTGAACAGGTGTATTAACCTTCTTGAGAGCAATCCTTGGGACTTGACTGAATAAGTGAAGGGGAGGCCTTTAGTGAAGGAATTTGCATTCTCCAGCAGTCTCTCAGGCATCTGCCTGGTGCTTTGCCAGGCTGAGCTTTGAGGGGACTTTGATTTCGTAAATAGCTTCGAAAATCCTTCACATTTAATGGTTGTCTGTGTATGTTTTTTTTTTTTTCATTACTTATCTAGGGAGCTAGGTTACTGCTAGTAATATTTCTAAAGCAAATCAAATTCAAATATTTGGGTAAGCTTCTAGAATAGAATTTTTCCTATGTATTCAAAACTTCGTGTCTGTAGTCTTGTTATGATTCTTATATTGGCCTGCTTTTGAAATGTATAACTTAAATTAGTGAGGATCAGCTTTTTCACCACAAGTATAGTCAAGCAGTGGAGCTGAGTGCCCAGAGAGGTGGTGAAATCTCTATCCTTTTACAGTTTTCAGGACCTGACTGGACAAAAGTTCAGAGCAACCTGTTCTGATCTTGCAGCCAGCCCTGCTCTGAGCAGCAAATTGGGGTTGAGACTGCCAGGGTGCTTCCAGCTGCAATTTTCCTGTGCTCATACTTGTCAACTGTGTTACTCAATGATATTCTGTCATCTGTTATGCCATGCTGACAGGTGTTGTGGGCAATAGTCCTGAATGATAAAGAAAACACAGCCCTACCTGTTAGTAACAAAGTTCAGATTTTGGACTCAGAACTCTAGGTTCTGTTGTAAGTAATAAAACTGCTTTGTTTTTTTGAAAGGAAGTTACAGGTATCAGGTAGTTAACATTCTTAAAAAGAGGCAGAGGAATGTGTATCTTTCAAAGGGACTCTCACTATGAGACACCTTGATTTTTATTTGAAGTTTTTATCTTTTTCTTTGAGGATCTCAGCTGAAAACTGGACTGGTGTTTTATGGAAACCAAATTCTGCCTCTGGGGGGTGCAGTGCATGCCAATGTCATTGAATGAGTAATTTCTAAGCAAAAGTTGTCCAGGTTTATTCCTGATGATTTTTGTGGTAAAAGTTTAAAAATTCTTAGCAATAGAAGTTAGAGCAAAAACGTGAACTAAACCCCTGGTTTTGGACAGTATTTCCTCCGTAAACACAAAACCCCCACACCATTGACATCCTGTGCTTTCCACAAGTCATCATCTGGAAACCAAGTTCTTCCCGTGCATGCTGCTATAAGTCACTCAGAAACTTTTCATTCCATTTAGTCCTGATACTTGAGAAGCACAGTGACACTGCTACTCTCTGCTGTCTTCCACACCAGAGAGGCAAGGAAAAGAAGTTTCATTTCCTTTGATCTGGACCATCCTCTGACTCTGCTGTTTTTGCAAGTTGCAGGTGCCCAGTACAATTTCAGCCTATTATTCTTTTGGTACATGGAATTACAGCCCCTTTGATTTACAGGAATACACCACCTCGTTTCTTTGTCGAAACATATTTTCCAAGAGAAAAAGGGAAAGAATTGCTTTATAACATGTATATGGATTTCAACAGAAAGAGAAACTCTTTTCAATTTATATAAATATTTTAAGTTCTACGTAATGTCTATGTTCTGATATGCTAGTTACCTTGTTAGCATATATAGGGTTAGAGCAACTCACTGATCAAGTTCATCTCCCTTTCAATGTCTTGCCTGTGGAGCAATGCGTCAAGAGATGCCTTCATGAATCTTTGCATTGACAGCTTTTTGTTCTGTTCAGATCAGTTGCTTTGTATTCATTCCTGCAGCCTGTTAAGCCTACAACACTCTTGTTTTGTTTGCAGATTGTCATAAGCATAGGACTCTTGTTTTATGTCGTTCACCGGGCTCAAGTGGAACTCAATGCAGCTATTGTAGCGTGTGAAATGGAAATGAAGACATCACTTGTTAAAGACAGTCAGCCCAGCATCAGTGGCTCAACCACATACTGCAACAAGAGGACAGTAGCATTCTCTGGAGGGGGTGTCAATATTGTGTGATTTCAAGTATTAATAATTAAGTAAGGTTTTGTGAACCTGAGCTGTTGCCTAGAAGTATCTATGGACAATTGAAACAGATTTTTTAAAAAAATTACAAGTGATTACAGGTTGTACTGTGGCACAAACCAACCGACCAGCTTTTTAATTGCACATAGGGTGACTTCTAGCAAGAAAAGAAAGATGGCAAAGTAACTTAAGATGTAAATGCAAATTTGGCTGCACCTTTGGTCATTTATTATGCCTATCATGGCCTGTAGTCTGCACTTTAGGTTTTTTTTTTTCTTTGCTCCTATAAACTGATAAATGCTTCTATAAACAGAAAAGTAGCACAGAGGTAAATATTTTTCTGCTTAGCATTATTTATAAGGCTGAATAATTATATGCAGTAGAATTTTATTACTGATAAAGATTAATGAGAAAGTATGCAATTTCATGTATGTTATTCTTGAATGTGCTTTTGCTTTGGAATTGCTTCCAGAACCTGGAGTGTATTATTTAGCTAATGATGGGACCATTTGGCTTTTTCTTCATTTTTGATTTAAAAAAAATAGAACCCTATGTAAAGTTTTGGTTGAATGTATTTTTCTAAGTCATTACAAATGTTGCAGAGCCATGCAAATGTATTCACAAAAGCTTAAATCCTACATTGTGGGACTGAAGTGCTCTTAAATTACATTTTAAGTTACACTGTGTAATATGCAAAGTACAAGGGAAAATGCAGAAGTTAGATTGCAGTGACTATTTGAATGACACTTCATTGGTTTTGCCACCTTGGTGATTGTAACAAAGGGCTGTTCCACATTAGTCCTGTACATGATATTTTTCATTGTTAAAAGGATGAAGCTTTTCAGCTCACATGACTGCATGTGGTAAGGCTTCCAGAACAGGGAGCTAAATCTCTCCTCTAAACAGGTTCATGGGATACTGGCAGAACTAATTTTACAAGAAGGTGGCCTTTATTTTGTAAGTGAATCCCCTCCTCCCTTTAAAAAGCTTTAAAAATTCACTTTGGTTGGCACATTTTTTGTACTAGTTTTACATTTTTTAAAAGACACAATCTATTACAAATTTCATCAGAGTGAAGAAATGAAAACTGGAGGTTCTCCTTGGAAAAATAAATAATCCAGTAATGGAGAGGACAGCAATGTCACTGAGACTCAGGAATTCTGACTCCATTTTTGCAAGACAACACTGTATTGGATACTGCTCCTTTTACGCCTGCTGTGGACTGTTTTTCACTGCATTTGAATAGACTGGATAACCTGATAGTAACTTGTGTGTGTGTCTAAAAGCAAAACAACAATAATGCCTGAACACAGTGTTCTGTATCTGTGAATTTCATGTAGATATACATGCCAATGTTCAACGGCTCAAACACACACAAGCAATCTGATACAAAAATAATGTAAAGTATTATTATTATTATTATTTTGTAGTTACTTTGTGTGTTTTTAAGGATGCTTTCAGTCTTCAAAATTTTGTGTTATTTTCTAACAGCACAACTGTGCCTCCTTTCTGCAAGGTTGTTTGTAGGGTCCAAACATTTTTGTGTTCTTGAGAACAGAGGGTCTTCAAGGCCATTGGGAAGCAGAGATCCAGGAGCCTCTAACAGCCTTACAGAGAGGACGTGCGGCACTCACGTAACCGGACATCCACACGTTCCTTCCTAGTGAGAGTTCCATTCTGCTCCTTAAATATGCATCCTTTGCTGACTGGTGTTCTTGGGTCCTGCGACCTAAAGAACAGAACTAATTAAATGAAAACAACAAAGTTCAGCTTGTCTCCTTTCTGTTGTTTTGGGGCTTGGGGTTTTTTTGGCTTTGTTTTGGTTTTGCTTGGTTTCGATTGGTTGGTTGGTTTTTGAAAAGGCAATCTGTATATACCTGGAAGTGTTCATTTACACGTCTCTGCCTCTGACAGCTCCTGTGTGAAAACAAGAGAGCCGGATAACTTTTTGATGGCGTTATTTGTCATCATGGTATAATTGAGTCCTTTCTTAACTAAAGGGGTTTTTTGGTTTGGTTTTTTTTTTGTTTCTTAGAAAGAACGGTCCTTGAGTAATGAACTGATCTGGACTTTGCTCCATCTTGCCAAATGAACAATAGTGTTTGAAGAGGGTATCTCTTTCTTTGCATTTTTTAACTAACTTAAGGTTGCGTTGATTATTCGAAACATTTCCCAAATATGTATTTTGAAGTGCTTTTATTTCCATGACATTTTGTAACCAGAGTAACTTCACTATGTGAATACTTTTGTAGTATGGAATTAGTTCTTAAGACTTTTGCATTTTGCTTGATACTTGTAATATTTGTGTACAAGTTAATGGGAAATGTGCATTAAAAAGGAACTTTTCTGTACCATGCCAATCATAATTTTATACAATAAATTCACTCAAATTTCTTTAATGGAATATGTATTAAATGTTTAAGTTGCTATGATATAGTTGGAAAGAAGATGCAGTGGAATCTCATCTTTATGTATGCGTACAAACATAGTTGTGTGCATCAAAGGAGGAACAATTTAGACTTTAAGGATGAATTCCATGGAGGGAGTTACAGGAGAAATACACTTGATTTTTACTTTTGTTTAATTAAATACATGCTTAATTCTACTAAATACTTTAAAGGTTTGGTATTTGCATCAACCTTTTTGGTAGAAGAATTAGCATACATGTGCTTATGAGAATTGTGCTGCTGAACTGCAAGAGAATTGGTATTTCTGAACGTATCAGTAGTAAAAGTGATGTGATTGTTACTGTGTTTTAATGTAGTATCCCTACCTAGTGCCATTAAAACCCACATGAATCTAGTTTAAATAGTACGTGACAGGTCACCTTCAAGAATATTTTCTGAGTTATCATGATGGTGACATTTCTGCATTTTGTGTATGAAAGGTACCTAAATGGCAGGTTGTATAGAAGGAATCTGCATGGCACCAGTTTTCCTTCCTCCTTGTGGTAAGTGCAACTGTGCAATAAATTTCTCAAAATTTACCTTTAGACTAAGCATTTGTGAGGAAAACCTTTTTTAGTCTAAGAGCTTTATATACTATTTTCATACTGATTTTTGCACAGTAACTTTGAGGTCAAGTTTGAAGAATGGAAAAGCTGCTGTTACATGATGGGTGTCTTGTGTCATATATGGGATCCTTTGTGTTCATTTTCAGCTTTCCAGCTGAGGCTGATAGGATTTGGATTTTGACTAAGCGGAGTCATCGGTTGCCTTGCAAATAATCTAGGATTTGATGCGTAAGATGATATACAAAAGTGTTCCCATTCACATGGTGGTCATTTTTAATGACAGAAGTAGATAACTTGAGTAGCTCTGTGACAGGCTTCCTCACTATAATTCAAAGTTGGTGCTAGTCCTCTCTGCATAAGATGATGATGGTTTGGGCATGAGAGGATAGGAATCCATTGCAGAGGGGTAGTTAATGCAAATTCTGGCTCTGCTGTGTAAAGCAGCTTGTCTCTGTCCTCTCCAGTGCTGCAGAATTACTGATGTGCCTGGCAGCGCAGGAGTGATGAGTCTAACAAATTCTCTCTTTGTGGACATTAGGGTTTGTCTTGCACTACCCTCCTATATTGATTTTTAATTTATACTAATTTATTAGTTATAAGTAGCAAGAAGCTGAGTCTGCAGTCTCACTACTGTCCCTTTTCTTCTACAATAGATCATCCTGGCATATTGCTAAACTTAAAATTATATTTTAATGAAGTTCTAAGTTCATTACTATAAGTGCTCCATGCTAGCCAGGTGTCTAATGTTTAGTTGGTTGGTTCTGGATTCTCGATTCTTTTGGAAAATTAGCTGGGCCAGGTTTGCTGTTGAGAGAGTGCAAAGTCCTCTGACTTTCCTTCTAATTATTTAGAACTTCAGATGCATTGCAAAAGAAATTAGCAGAATATGCTTAATGTACAGGGGGCTTTGCTTTGTTTTAGAACAAAGGTTATTAGCAAGATAGCAGAAGTGTTCTGTCCTGATCCTGAGAGCTGAATATTGGATGGGATCCTTTTTGGGAGACACTGTAAGCTTACGTCACGGTAATTAAGTACTGGCTTTAGCGAAGGGGGATGTAAAACTTGTGTCATCTGGTCAACCTGACAAGTCTTTTTTAATCATATAACCTCCAGCCCAGCACAATTTGGCATTGGTGACTGCAGTGAATTGCTTCCCTTCCCTCCCCTGCAGGAGGAGGAATTTAGAGACCTGCAGGTTGTTCAAGCTGAAGAGGAAGAAACAATCATCTGAGCACACGGGACACAGTTTGAGGAGGTTAAATTAACCGTAATGTTGCCAGAACTTTGAATACATCTAAGTGCCTTTTTTTTGTAATTGCCAAATCCTTTGACAGCTTCTGCTTCTTTCCAGGGCAGGGCAGCTGGGTGGCCTCACCTAGAGGTAGGTCAGTGTTTTCTCTTCTAGAGGATTCTAGCATGCTTTGACTTTTAGACCTCTTAACTTCTAAAATAGTCTTTTGACAAATTTTGCTGACATTTCTGTAATTAGAATGGTTTAGTTTGTCCCAGTAACAGGGCAAGATCACCTGGGGTGCAATTCTGTGAACCAAGTGTTGTTCGTGCATGTGTGCGAACTCCCTTTGCTGAATGTGAGGTGTTTCCCTCTGTTCCCAGTGAGCTGTTTCCCTTAAAGGTTGTGGGTGGGTGGGTAGGTGGGAGGAAGGACGGAAAGGCCTGTGGTGATGAACTATTCTAATAGCAAATTTTCACTGTGCTTTAGAAACTCGACTGCTTAAGATCACAAATATTCTCCATTTAATGTGAGAAATGGTAGGTGGTGAGGGGAATAGACTAATGAATTCTCTGTGATTTTTGTGAGGGAGTAAAATTTGCTTCAATAGATGATGAAGCACCCAGATGATAGAGGGGTGGTTTTTTGGTTGGATTTTTGGCGGTGGAGAGGGATGGGGGTGGTACTACTGGAAGCAAATAGTGCTGTAATGGCAATGCTATGAAACTATTCCTGGTTCTTTTAAACCTTGATTTTTATAAGTGTTTCAGATGTCTTTTACAGCTATGGGAGATAGTGTCTCGGAAGCAGCTGGAGTAAACACTAAGAAAGAGCATCTTGGATTCTGGAGAGCTGCTAGATGCACACCTCTGCCTCCAGGGCCTGCTTTTGTAACTTGGGCTAGTGAAGCCCAAACCAGAAGCAGTGGCTAGCTCTCATGAGAAGTGGAACATTTATTGCTGCCCTTTTGATATCATGCAGCAGCAGTATATGGCAGATGGTTTGCCTGCCTGAAAGGCTTCCTTTTTGCCTTGCTCTGCTTTGCCTGGCACAGGTGGTGGCTGGGGGAGGAAGAGCTGTGCACTTGCCATTTGCTTTTCCACCAGCTGGGGTGGCAGAGATTGCTGAGCTGAAGCCAGAGGTTGCTCTGTGTCTTTCATCTTCAAACCACTATCTTAGTAGCTGCCTTTCCCTGTGCTCAAAAAAAAAAAAAGAAATCACAAAACCAAACCAAAATAAATGATAATTTTAAAAAATCCCAAACACCACCATCCAAGAAAGCTTTAGACCTGGTAACATTCATAACAGTAAATGAATACCCTACATATTCTCCCCAGGATGTAAATTGAGGTACAAAATGATGTTTTGTGTGTTTGGACAGCTGTAGTAATCTCTTCCACACTCAGCGACTCCTGTGTGAGATGAAGTTCTCCAGTCAGTGAGCCTGTGAGGGACCTGCACTGTGGTAGCCTTGCAGGGATTTCCTTGCAGCTGACATGGATTGGAAATGAGTGATTTGGTCCATTCTCTTGTTGTGCTCAATTGTAGGGTTTCATAGCTGTAGAAACCGTACCCGTATGCAGGTGTGCAGCTCCAAGGTCACATAAATTGGTACTTTGTAAATATTTTGTATTTTCTCTTGTGTTTTGTGGGAAGGCTGCACTGGTTGCAACATGATGTGTGTTTTTCCAGGTTTTACCCAGAGCACAGCTGAATTTTGTGCAGTGAGTTGAAATGTGTTTCTGTGGCTGCAGCATGCCTCTTTCCCTCTGCCCCCACGGCAGCCACAGCAGTTTATCAGATGTTCTATGGTTACTGTTTGGTTTGCAGGCAGGGGACACTGCTATGTATAAATGCTGGTCCATCATTAGGCCGATTTTTTTTTGCGTGTCTGTCTCCTTTCAGATGAGAAATGTCTTTTCCACCTACATTGATCAGTAATTACACACATTCTCTCTTCTTGCAATGGATGCTTCCTTAAATTGAGTATGGTAGTGTTCTTTCAAACAAGCTTTGAGGTGGGAAAATGGCAAGGTCTGGAGAAAACTCTGGACTCCTCAGAGCCCTTGGCATTTGCACTGTAGATAAGTCTTGTGGTAAGGAGTTTTACAAATGTTTCCATAAAGAAGCAGTTTGACAATTGAAACTTTAGAGCAGGAGGGGGTACCTTGCAATTAGTGCAAAGAGTAGTAGTGAACTTAGCAGGAGGTAAAAACCCTGGGATCTATAATTAGAGGGTGTTCTTCTCTCCTTTTCAGTGAGTCAGTCCATAAAGAATGGATTAAATGTATTTTTAAAAAATCCTTTTTACTTGTTAAAACCTGAATACGAAAAGGAAAGGAAGTCACAGAGGACTATTGACAATGCAGAAAATGCAGACTCATAAAGATTACTGAATATTAACCTTGAGGCAAGGTAGAAATTTGCTTTTGTAAGTAGCAGATATGTTGGTACAAATCTACTTTTCTTCATTATATCTACTGTGATAAACAGTAAAGGAAAGGAATCCATTTAGTGAAGCATGGGCAGATTTGTATCACATGGATTATATTCTCTTGGGGAAAAATCCTTGGGGATTCAGTTTTTGGGGTTATATGTAGTCCAGAAGTACCTGGTGTTCTCTTCCTGTCCTCCTTGCTGTGTATGAGCCACTTCAGTGTGTCAGAATTGGCCAAATGTGTAGCTGTGATAACATGGCATGAGCCTGAGCAAAAAATCCCTCCCTTTTAGCAGCAGCTCTAACCAGCCTGGAACTTAAATAAAGGAAAGCTGAAAGATGCACCTGCACTTTCTGATAATGGATATGATTATCCTTAATGATATTTGCAATGTTTCAGGTACTTCTGATAGAAGCCATATACAGGTGTAATGTGTGATTACATTTGCCTCAGAGGTGAGTTTTCTCCTTAAAAAAAACTCCCTCTTATTCTCCCCAGTATTTAGGAACCATCATATTCAAGCTGGGAAGTTCTGCCTTGAACAAATGAGATCATTTTGACCAGCTGAAGCTCCAGAAGAGCAGTTTGTCTCCAGGTGGTAGTATTATAGAGTAATGAAGATTGGAAAAGATATCATCTAGTCCAGCCCCTGCTGAGGTCATATCCAGTTGGATCAGCTCTCCCAGGGGCTCTATCTGGCTCTATCTATCTTCAGGGGTGGAGGATCCACAGGCCTGGGTGACCTGGTCCAATCTTTCACCAACCTTACAATGAAAGACTTTTTCCTCATACTTGGTCGGATTATCTCGTGTTGCAGTTTGCATCCGTTGCTTCTCCTGTCACTGAACACCTCTGGGAAGATTCTGGCTCTGTCTTCTCTTCCTCTCCATTAGGTAGTCAAAGACAGCAGTTGTATGGAAGCTGGGGGCCGCAGCTCCCTCAGAGGCACTCCTGGTATGCAGGAGCCCGGTAGGGAGAGCAGGAGAAGGTGGCAGGAGGCTGGTGCTGGGGGCTTGGTACAGAAGGAGGGGATTTGACTGGGCAGAGAGCAGAGGTGCAAAAGGTCGTGTTCATGCATTCAGCCCTGCAGGTCAAAGTATTCCTTGGATTTGTTTTTTCTCTTTGGTTGTAATGAAATGCATGCTCTGTATGTATTTATGTTGCAAAAGAGTTATTTGTGCACAAAGATCACGGATGAGGAGAAAGTCATCTCCAAATGCTGACCTGGCTAAGTTACAGCTAGAGGACCAAGAAGAATATAAAATCCCAAGTGACATCTCAGAGTAATTTTGTTTTTATTCTGCTGCTGAATATGCATTTTTGCCATTTCATGCAGTAACTTCTTAGACATGTCCCCAAAACTTGAATTTTTGAATTGTTGTATTTAAATGCTCAAATTAAGTATCTACATCATATATTATTTCATTCCAAGATTTTCTTGTAAATGCCATGGTAATTATTAATGTGTTATTTTCAAAATATCAGCTTAAAGTAATATTGGGTAAAAATGATACCAGAATGTCAACTATTCAGAGCAGATTGTTTTTCTTCCTAGAGGTATCTACAATAATGACAATTAATACAAATGTCCAAACACTTGCAAATAAGTGTTTTAAATACTGTGAAATCACTGAGAGTCATTTTCAGGTCTGTGCAGTCCCGGCAACTTTTTATCTTTTCTAATTTTTTAATGGTGGTGGGTATTTAACAGTAGCAATACAACAGTAAATACTGCCAACACAAGGGAGGAAATAATTTGTCTGAACTTCTCAAAGAACATTGGAAGTGGTGTTATGCATGGTAAGTATTAGACACCCAGAAACCAGTTTCCCTAAAGTATTTTGGTACCTAAAAATGTCTGAAGCCATGTACTAGGGTCTCCAAAGCATTTCAGCAGCCAATTCCACTGAAGGTTTCTGATGTTTTCCAGTGCTTCTGAGGGGTGATCTGTCTTTGCCTTCTGACCTACTGCACCTGTATCACTCTGTTCAGTGTTCAGAGAGGCACAGGAGGATCAGAATGGGAGTGCCCTGGTATCATTTGCAAAGCAGCAATTCCCTCATCCTGATTCCAACTGATTTCTGAAGTTGTCAGCTCTTGGGGATCTTTACTCATGATGAATCAAGATACTGTGATATATGTGTCATGCTTCTTGGAGAGGTACTGTCTCTTGCTGAGTTGCCTCAGGCGTGCTTGCCTCTAGTTTGGAACAAAAGAATTAGAATTTTATATTCTTTTCTTGAAATCTTGCTGAACCCTAATCTACCTAGTTGTCATTTAAATGCAGACTGCAGAACAAGCTCAGAAGTACACTGCAACATAAATCACAAGTGAAGTCTGTGACTGTATTGAAACACTGGGCAGTGAACCAGACCTGCTCCCTACCAGCATCTTGAATTACTCAACCTAATTCATGCGGAGGTTGTTAGCTGGAGCTGCAAAGTAATTCAAAGCAAAAGTGCTGCTTGCTATATATGGTTTCACTTTGCTCTAGAGATCACTCAGCATATGTCTGAGATGATCCTGAAGAAAGTAGTGCTGACACATTTTGCTTGTACTCTTTGTACTATGTACAGGAAGAGAGAGGAGGCGTGGAACAAAGAGGTCAGGAAACTGGTTGCTCATATATATATATATATATACATACAGATATATATACATATGAGACTGCAGATTAAGTAGGCTCACAGCTTTGTGATCTCAGGCATACAGGCACTTTGGACTTCAGAGTACATTTCTTCTTCCTCTGAACAAAGAAACTTAGCAATAGTGCAATTTTAATCTGTAAAACAGTTTGGCACAAGGGGTTTTGTGGGATGCTATATCTGCGTGCTTGCAGGTCAAAAACCACTTCTCAGATTCCTGTCCTTGCAAAACCAGCCTGAAAGTCTGGTCCCCAGGCGTGTTTTTGTGAAACTAACTCAGAGATGCTGCACTTGTTCTTTGCAGGGAGGAACATCAGGAAGCCAGGCTGCCACTTCAGTAGTCTGCAGCATGCACCATCAGTCTTCAGCTGCCACTTGGAAAGGCTGAAATTTTGCAATAAGAAATTAGTAGCTGTAAGAAAGGTTTATTATCTTGTGCCAATATTATTACAATATTAACTTCACATGGATTCCAAGAACTCTGTGTTATATTTAGATTTGAGTCTTCTGATGTATGCTTAACAGTTTGGGGATTTAATAATGAATTAAAATACAGATGGCACCCACTCTGGAACTAGATGGATTATCTCATTGTAAGATACTGGTGCTGAAGCAGATAAAAGCAAAACCAGTCGTATTTTATAATTTAAGTATAATTTAATCTTTGATAAATTTAAGGTTTTATATCAGCATGTTCATATATGGATGCATTAAATCTCTAGCTTTTACTTAAGTAATCTCCAACTTTCTTAAAGGCTTAAGAAAATGCTTAGATGAAAAAATCAGTATGCTAAATATTTCAAACTGGAGGGATGAGAGAGAACTTCCCCACTGTATCTGACATGCTCTGATTAATCAAAAAAACTCCTCATTTTCTGAGTATATTCACGTGCTCAAGGGTTTTAGATCTTACAAATCTAATAGAATGTAGGAAAATTGCTTAAAAGTTTACCTTTAAACTCATCTTCATAGGTGGCAAATAAAATCAATATATATTTAGTCAATATTAATAATTAATTAAAAAGAATAATAGAAAAGAATCCTTTGTCTCTTCCTTCATCTATCCTCTCCTTTGAATAAATGGATGAACTTCCAAGGAGCATTTCTGGAAAATTTCCAAGTTTTGACTAAATGTAGTTGAGGTCTGAACTCAGCAGAGAAGTCTGTGTAGCAAGCTAAGTTCCTACATCTTCACAGAACTATGGCTTAATAAAATAGTGCAATATCCTCCTAAGAAAAGTCTTGTCTGAAATGTTAATACATATTTTAACTTATTTTTCTACCTAAATATATTCCTTTAATAATCGAAATAATATTAAATGGAGAAAATTGCTTAAGAAATTATAAAAAGGTATGGTGTTACATTGTAGACTGCAGAAAGTGAATTCCTCAGTCCACCTCTTGAAGAACAGTATGATACAATATAGATCAGAATGAATTAAAGAAAAATACTAAAAATATAAGAAAGTTTTTAGGTGACATGGAGGCAGACAGGCAGCTTTTTGTATAGCACTCATTTTGAGCATCTTTCTTTCTTTCTGTCTTTCTTATTCTCAGAATGGATTCTTTGTATTGACAAGGTCAATATCTGTCAGTTTTGGGTTTTTTAAGGGACTGAAATTTCTGAGGGTTAGGAATCTTTTAAATTCCCGTGACAGCAGAACTTGTTCCCACCTCTTCAGTGGAGCTGCTTCTGCTCTGGCAGTTTGTTTTGCTTTGGTAATGCTGTTTGGCTTTTCACTTGCAGCAGAAAAGGCAAAGATCTGGTCAGCTGCCACATGCACATTTGCCTGTAATAAGAAAACAACCTGATTCAAGACTGAGAGTGGGGTTTTTTTTCAAGGGGATGCTTTGGGATAGAAAAGTGCTTTATATTCTATCTGTTAGCCTGACCTGTTTGTGCGAACATCAGTAATCATCTCTCTTTCGAATTAAAAATAAAACTCTGTGTCTTGTTACGAGCTTCCTCATATTGATAACCAAGTTTGGCTAATTAACAGGAGAGATTGATTAGTGTGCTCAAGAGGGGGAGTTGTAGTCTACAGTTTGTAGTCTCCCTGACCACCCCTTCCCAAACAGGGATTTGGGCAGGAAAACAAATTACTATTGACCTTGTGGTCTGTAGTGGATGCAAGAAGTAAGTGGAATCACAGCAAAACTTTATTTTCTGCTCTTTGATCTTTTTCAGTAATGATTTATTTCCACTGGAGCTATCTGAAGAGGAGCTGTACAGTTTGACAAGTAGGCTGACAGGTCATAATTAGCAAAGAATTAAGTTGCAACTGTACTAATAAATATTTTTTTTTTGTCACTGAGACATATTGTCGTGAACAATCCATGTCCAAATAGCTAAACTCTCATTTCCTCTGATAGTGTGGAGATACCCCAACTGGATGAATTCCCCAGCCATACTAACTCCCAAAAACAACTTGAAAGCTTTTCAGGAGAGTGTTGGTTTGTTTGGGACTGCTTTAGTAATTCAGCAATGTAGTTGAGAGAGTGAATGTTTGATCAACTCCCTGTTGCTTCTTAACAGTTATATTTAGAAAACAAGTGTATTGCTCGCTTTACAGAAGTGATGGGTTATTCCTAAAAGGACGATTTCCATTACTGTGTGGCACATGAGCCTGCAGATCCTCTCCAGACGTGCAGTGGTTGAGAGAAAACTCTCCTGCTCTCTGGAGCATTGTCTGGTTTTCCTCACCAGGCATTTCAGTTCCTTCTCCCTTCAGACTGAACATCTCAATGCCAAGTCGTCAGCCCTCTCACGTGCCCACAGGTGTCCTGCTGGAATGTAGACTCATTCCTCTGGGGTCAAAGAGAAGCACTGACAAACTGGTCAGAAAAAGGCACATCCAAAGGAATGTCTGGTCAAATTGCCTACTAAAGAGCTTGCAGCATGCGTGTGCTGCCTGGCAGAGCCCCAGACATGGGAAACAAGCACAGTTTCCTTCTGTGGCAGCGGTGGGCTGTAGCAATACCACTGCACTCACAGGTGAGTGGTACCACCACTCCCATGATAACTCTCATGAGAAAGCCACGCTCGGATACTCTTCCTCCTGCTAACCCTTTATGTCTCATAAGGTCTTACTGCTCAGGGAGCTTCAAAAATTCACATTGCCACAAAACAGTTTATTTACAAGCAAGGGAGCCCATCCTTCTGGAGATAGAAGGGCAGACACGGAGTAATAATGCTGTGCTGAAAGCAGGAAATCTGAGGCTGAGTCTCATGTTTTGGGGGAAGTGTCTCTCAGCTTTTGTTCTGCAACACTATAAATAGAGATTATTTTGTTTTCTTACGTGCTTATGCTGTGTCCTTGTGACATTGTAGTTTTGCTTACAGCATAAGCAGCTACAGACCCACTGTGGGGGGATTCTGTAGCTGCAGAAGGACTCCAGGCACTGTAAGAATTATAAAAAGTAATAACCAGGTATACAGAGATCTCTAGATGTTGGGCATTTGGTGATTTTCAATTCCTTAGACTGTATAGAAGAAAACTGTCTCTGGAGGAATAAGGATTGTATTTATTTTTCATTCCTTCAGTGTGCAAGGAACATTTTGTGGTTTTAAGTAAGGAAGAGATTGATGCTAGATGTTAACCTATGACAAAATTGCTTGTAACAGCAGGAGACTAAACTCAGGTAAAAGGATGGGGGATGTTTAGTCCAGCATAACTGTGATTTGGCCATCTGTGTTTGGACATGGAATGTAATCACTTGTCTACAGCTCTGCTATACTGAAATCCTGCAGAAATATGGTATTTGTAGTGCCTCAAGAAGGAGACACTAGCTATAAATGCGTGCTATGAAATATTCAGCATGCCTTCCTACCGCAGGGAGTTTGAAAGGTGTGCTGCTAACGCTGAGGTAACACTGTCTCATTTGATTTCACACTCAATACGGTTTGTGCCAGATGAGGATGCCACATGGACAGCTGATGTCTGTCAGTAGCTGGCTTAGGGACCCAGAGTGCTGAGTAAAGGTAATTGAAAGAGTAATTAGATTCTAATTAGTAACTGTTAAGGCATCTGCTTTCTCTAGCTTGTTTTTCCTTGCAGTACAGTCTTCCTGTGTGACAACCCACAAACAGATTTAATAAGTGCTGTGTGTTTCAGATGATGAAGCTTCATGGTTCCACATTTCGTTGACTTTTTACAAACAAAAGTGTTTTGAGTTTTGGCTGTGACATAAGCAGCACATAATGAACGGCGTCAGCCATGTGTAAAGGAGAATGCATATCAACGGTACTAACACCTCTTGCATTGTGTTTTGTTTTAAATAGTCACAAGAGTATGAATGGGAAATATAAACAGCTGCCCCAGCCTCCCTGATTTCCTGCTGTCAAAGCTTATGGTGTGTACTCTTCGGCACAAGATGCATTTGGTACCCTCTGCAGGCCTAGTTCTGTGTTATCTCTCCAGCCCTTTTCTGATCTCTCTGCACATGCCATGGTACTAGTTGTTCCTGTAAGACATTGGTTGGTTTCAACTATCTCTAAACTTCATACACTTAAAGCCACCACTTTGGGAGGTCAGCTGCACAGTTACAGTATTACTTGGACATGTTGTGTAGTTACATTGCAAACTCTGGTGCCTGGAAAAGGGGTGTCTTTGTGCTCATATGTAAGAAATCTCATATGTAAAGCATATGCCCTTCATAAAGATGTGAATATTTTTGTTTTGCAAATGTCTGAAACAGCTTGAGGTTCCTGCAGCTTCCAGTGCCCACAATGATCTATGGGGTGCCCCTGAAATCCTCAGGATTAGCAGTCTACCTGTCTACTTTTCTGGCTGCAGGTTAGGGCCTTTAGGTTAGCACCAGTTAAACTAAGTGTGCTAAGACGGGATGTGTCTAACCCTTGTGTTGTTTCTGGGCAGTACATAGCATGTTTCAGGATCTGACTTGTCGCCCTGGACTCAGCTGGACTCGTGTGTGTGTGTGCCTTCTGTGAGCGTGCACTGCAGTGACTCTGGTTGAGCTCACCTAACTTTAAAGGTCTGGTTGTTTTGGTTCCCAGCAGAGTCCAGGCAGTGCAAATTAAAGTACAGTTCATCTGGTCTTATAAAAGGTGTCGACTTCAGGAGGTAATGAGGTAACAGTCCCTGAACTGTTCTTGCAGTTCCTGCCTAGCTCCCTGCTCTCTGCAGGACTGTGGAAGGATCCTGTGGTGACTTGGCCCAGATGTGTGCTAGGCATAACTCAAGCCTGATTCACTGAATCCCATCCTTTGCTGTCTGCAGCTTTGACATCTGTAAGCTTTCTAGTCAACATCAAAGGCATGAAATCATGTTTCTGTGCTCACCTGCTAACAACACAGAGTAAATGTGCCACTGGAAATGGAAACAGTCCTTTTTCCTCTTTAATCTGACTGATTCAACCTAATTTCTACCTACATTCCCAAAACCTGTCTTTTCTGTCAACAGCCTTCAGCAGTTTGAAAGACAAGGTTAGACTCTGCCATCATCACAAGCAGGAACTCTTTAATGTTCTAAGTAAATACATTGTGCTGTTTATGTTTCCCTGGTCTCTACTCTAAATAGGCCCATGACCCTAACAGAGCAAGCTGCCCTGAAACACTGCTAATGCAAATGTGTTGCTGGCTTGGCAATTTTTGCATGCTTGTACACTCAGACTTCCCAGTCACTTAGGATAGAAATTAGGAATTAAGCACATATGAAAAAAAAAAGTTCTCAGAAGTAAAAAGGAGAGGAGAAATAGTAAAATAATCCTTTTTTTGAAAAAGAAATATTTTTCTAAGCATTTTCAAGAGGATTGTAATGCCTTTCTTCCATATTATAAGCCCTAAATTTGTTTTTTGGTCATTAGGAGACTTTTCATTTTCCTCTTCTATTTCCATAAATAGAGCTTTACTCTGTTGCCTTTCAAGAGGCTGGAGTGACAAAATAAATATTATAGCTACATGTATGGTTTGCTAGGAAGTCATTCTTGCAGGTGAAAACACTTTGTAGAGCCTCTCAGGACTCCTCCCTCACTTGGACAGCTTATCTGTCCATATGTTCCTGTTTTTACTAACTGCTTTTAAATCTCTGCAGGTCACATTCTTGTAGTAATTTTAGCTTCAGGTACTTATAACCTGTGATATTTGCCTGTGTTGGTATTCATAAAATAAACATGTCTGGGAATGTTCTTCAACACTGAGACCAATTAGCACAGAATAGTCCACATCCAGTGGTTAAACTAGTTTGGACTCCACCAAAAAGGATGACTGCATCCAAGCTGCTTGCAGGGAATAATCATTATGGGAGCTAACTTCGGAGATGTTCCTATAAATTGTTTGTGAAGGTGCTAGTTGGTTCAGGTCAAAATAATGTTTGGGACCTTTTTAATGATTAAACATTCAGAAAATTGAATTCTAGTGCTTGGGAATTTTTCTTGGTGCTGTTTAATAATTGCCAGTAGACATATAACTTGTTACTCTCAGTTTTGTTGGGTTTTTTTCAAACTACAGCACTTTTTCTTTCCACTAGCAAGGTGGTAGCTAGGTTTGGCCTAGATTTTTGGGGTTTTTTAAATTGGATACTGTTTTGGATAGTATTGTGAGAGCCTTCCCCAGCAAAATCAATAATATTTCTGGCTCTGGGTTGTTTCGTTTGTTTGTTTATTTTTGTGGGGGTTTGTTTGTTTGGGCGTTTTGTGTGTATGTGTGTTTTTGTTTGTGGGGTTTTTGGTTTTTTGTTTTGTTTGGGATTTTTTGTTCATTTTGAATTGTTTTTTTGGTTCAGGTTTTTTTTGTTTGTTTTTTCCTTGTTTCTTTTTGGGTATGTTGGGTTTTTTGTTTGTTTCTTTTTTAAGGTCACTCTTAGCACTTCTGATTCAAAGTGGTGTAGGTCAAATCAATATTAAGCCTCTTAATTATCTTATGTTTACATATGACTTATATTGATTGCTTGAAAAAGCATAAGATAACTCTCACTGTGGATGAAAACAACATATCAAAACTAAATTTCAAGCTCATGATACTTAGTCTCTCAAAAATCTTATCCATTAATATTTTTACACACTGTAGGAATCCTGCTTTGTCCATTTGATATGTTCTCTGTGTCAGGAATTGAACTTTTTCTCAAGTTTAGTCTTTAGATATGTAACTTAGGTCTTTTACTTCAGGATACAACTTTATATTTGCTTTTTTCCTGTTCTGAATCTTTTCTGTTCAGCTCTCGTGGGACTCCAGCAAGTACAGCTTCACTGTGTGCATTCTCCAGTGTTTCCATCTTGGTGGTATTGATTTTAAAAATTTTGAAACCAAAATGTCAATTAACAAAATATCTGCTGTCCTCAGTAGATTGTTTTTGTTTATATATGAAGTAGTAAGAGCCCAAGGCTCAGATTTTAAATGGCATCTAGTTTCCTATATATGACTCAATTGTACTGTGAGTCAGCAGCTGTGAGTATATGGGATGGAGTACCTGTTCTTAACCAGGATGAGGAAGAGAGAGATCAAGCATTACTGCAACATGAATATTTGCCATGGTTTAATGCCAGTAGGCAGCGAAGGCCCATCCAGGAGCTCACTCGCTCCCCCTGCAACGAGGGTGGGAATCACAGAGACACAGAATATGCTGAGCTGGAAGGTACTCATCAGGATGATCAAGTCCAAGTCCTGGCCCTGGACAGCACCATCCCCAACAGTCACACCATGTGCCTGAGAGCATTGTCCAACTGCTTATTGAATTCTGTCAGATTTGGTGCTGTGACCACTTCCCTGGCGAGCCTGTTCCAGTGCCCAGCCACCCTCTGGGTGAAGAACCTTTTTCTAACATCTTACCTAAACCTTCCCTGACACAACTTCAGACCATTCCCTTGGGTCCTGTCCCTGGTCACCACAGAGAAGACATCCGTATCTGCCCCTCCTCTTTTCCTCATGAGGAAGTTGTAACTGCAATGAGGTCTCCCCTCAGTCTCCTCTTCTCCAGGCTGAACAAGTGACCTCAGCTGCTCCTTATTTGGCTTCCCCTCAAGGCCCTTCACCATCTTTGCTGCCAGTTTTCTCAATGCCGTAATGTAATGGTCATCATCTAGGGACTAGTAAGGACAGGGAGTATGACATCTTCTTTTATCACCTCTTAAAATCATCCTTTGGAAGTCTGAATCAAGGAGGCTCAGGAGAAAGCCATGATAGGTTTAAGCCGACAGGGAATTAGGCAGCTCAATGACAAGTATGTTTGTATTTATGTAAGTCAGGCAAGTTACAAGAAAAAATTTTTCGTATATGGACACTGGTTTGACTTTTGGAGTGAAGTCTGGGTCAAAACATGAACTTTTTTAAATGTAGTGATGCAGAGATCCACTGTTTGTGTCAAACTCAGAATCTATAATGGATTTATTTTTACCTGGACATTTTCAGAGTAGTGATTTTCAATTTTTTTATTTTCAGACTGAGAACTGTTGGACCATTATGTCGTGAATTTACACACATTTGCATTATCTTAATTAAAGGTCATGCATCTTTTAGAATGGTACTTGGATGTCACAGAGTCAAAAACATTGTTCCAGCTCATTGCCTCCTGGTGCCTCTGGAATCAGTGTGTTAGTACATATGTACTTTTTATCTGATCATTCTGGTCCAGTTTCTTTAAACTACAAACTGTGTGACTTGTAAAAGCAGTTCCAGTTTATACAAGAACTTTTTAGGTTCTTATACGTTTTCCCCATGGTTTTTGAGATACTGATCAATTTAGGACACCAAGAGAAACAGGAGACCTGATAGCTTCTTTTCTCATCTTCTGTAATAAGTCTTTGAGGAGTCTAAAATAGGAGTATGAGTTAAGAGTACTTTTAAAGTAATTTATCTTTTACTTATGAGAGCAAAAATTCTTTGCTTTCTTGATCTGCAGTGGGAACGTACTGACTTAGAGTTGCATTGCACTTGGTTTTATCCTATCTCAATATCAAAGCTGGAGAGAGCAGTAAGATGAGCACTGGGAAGGATTCCCATCATGTAATTTCAATCTACACAGAACTAAATTGACTAATCAGTGGGACAAGGAACCTGACCTTAAATATATTGCAAGTATTTGCAGGATCAGAACCTAGGATAGTTTTCTGAAATGCAAAACAAAAGACTACTTTCCTCTTAAGACTGCTTTTTTTTAAAAAAAAAATTCATGTCTCTGCTGCTTTATATTTATGCAAGTATTTATGTTGCTGCATTTTCTCTGCTGCATGAATAAATATGAGCAATGTTACACTTTAAACCAATCATTGATCTCTTCCCTGACAGAATAACTGCATACTCGAGAACAGTTTGTGCTGCCTATATATTCTGTGGAATTAAAGTTTGAAGTTATTTTCTAAGTATCAACCAATCTCCACAAAATGTAAAAACAGACCTAAAATGAGAGGAGAATTAGGACAGATAGGAAACTGTCAATAAGAATTGTGTTGTTGATTTTGTCATTTCCTCTTCACTTGCCATTGTTTCAGAACTTTAATGTACATTTGGTGTTTCCAGAAAGAGATAGTAAATTAAATTTATCAGTGTAAATGTTTCATAAGCAAAATTTCAAGGTTTGCTTTCCAAGTAGTTTCACAGTCCAGTGAGTTGCAGAACATTTACAATGCATGGCTCTCAACGTGATGCTAGAGAAATGCACCAAAGCAGTACCTAGTTGACATTTCTATGAATTGTATTCCTGTTCATTTTCTGGGTCGAGTTACCCGCTGTCAGCTCAAAGAAATATGGAAAAATGGGAGCTGTATAGTGACAAACCTATCTTCTTAGCTTTGCAATCAAACTCTTTCAGCAATCAGCAAAAATGGCAAGCTGAAGGTCACCATCTAGCAGTCCCCGTAGGATTATACAAATTGGAACGATACTATTACAGCTGGGGTGTAAAATTGGATTAAATATTGCTTTGCTTAATTGCTATAGTAATTCTGACCTGCCTGATGGAACATATGCTACACTAAATTAAATCTCACCTAGGATGAAATCTTCAGCTTAGCTTAGGATATCTCTTTAATGTTGTTCACGTGTTTCATTAATATCTCTAGCAGAGGAAATCTTAGAAATCTATCTCAAAGGCAGTTTTTGTGCTAAAAGAGCTCAGACAGCTTGAAATACCAGAGCATCAAGGAAATAGGCTAGATGACCTCTTAGGTTTCTTCCATCTCTACTTTCCAAGTCTCTATTAATGACTAATCATTTCTTCAAGACACAAATTATTTTTGAGCAAATAATTTTTCTTTCAGTTCTCCAAAAAGTCTTGTCCTTTTTTTTATTTCACAGAATACTATTATTTTGTGTTTATCATTTGCTCTTTTCTGAAACTGTTGTCTGTTTCAATTTTTTTTCCAAAGGGTCCTATCTACTTCCTTTGTCAGGTTTTTCTCCTGTTCCTATATTGCAATTCATTTTGTATTGCCTAAGTGCTGCTGGCTGTATAAATCCTGGGATGTTTTTGCTGACTGCCAGGAGAGTAGCTAGTAGGAAAATGGGAAAAGGCAGAAGTGAGAAGGTAGGTTTGTGCAGGTATTTCTAAGACCTTATCTTCATATTCTTGCTAACAAAAGAAATTACTTTTTCAGAAAAGAAGTTATTCCACATATACCATTAAAAATGAGCTGGCTGACTCAGAGGAAGAATATTTACTTTGCTCAGCTGCTGGAGTTTAGCTACTATTGTTATACAGATGCATATTTACAGTTGATGAGGTAGGACCAGTAGATTTGTCAAGGAAATTGGGGGAACAGAATAAAACTCTAAATGCTAAGATGAATGTGTTTTGCTTTCCCATTCTTTAACCCGCATGAGTCATATTTCAAAATGGCTCCAGCAAGGTTTATTATTTCACCATGTTTTGACCTTGAGTTCTTTTTATGGTCAAGTAAACTCCTCAGATAAGATTTTCATCTCTACTTCTTTAGTTCTTAGAGATGCATAAAACAAAACAACAAACAAGCAAACAAAAGCATGAAGGTGCTCCGGAAACCTTGGTTCCATCTCTAAAGGGGCAGGGGTGAGAGGAAGGTGTTTCCCCTAAAGTAAGCATTGCCGAGGGCATTTTTAAGATTGTCTTCCAGGTATCCCCTTGCAAGCCCTTGTGTTTGTAGGGAGGCAGGTGGCACAGCAGAGCTCCCAGGGCTCTCTGCCTTCTGAGTTACACTTGCTATGTCTATTTGTAGGTAAGTTAATTCCATGCCTGTGAGAACAGAAATAGCAGCAGCTGTTCTAACTTTTCCGCATGAACAGGGCATGATCAAAAGTTATATTTGTCATCCCTAAACTAGTCTGGGGAATGCCAAGATTACAGTGTTGAATATTCATCCCACATATATATAGTTATGTACTGGAGAATATGAGGGGAACCATTACATCTGGGGACTTGTATATTTGGATGCAAGGCAAATTAGGCTAATTTTGGAGTGAATATGCAGACATTAGGCAATGTAATGCATCAAGGAAGTGCACGGTGCTGTTATAAGAAGGCTTGCTAGAACAAGGACCTTGTTTCAGTCCCATAAAAGGTCAGCATTCCCTCAGAATGACTCCATGTTACCTCAGATACAAAGATGCTGGTGAGGGTAAAATACTGTAGACTTCTTTACAAAGTGAACAGCTGGCAGGAACATCAGCACTTCTGTGTATTGAATTTTGGCTCCTCTTCTGAATTGCATTCTGGAAAGTTTTGCCTCTCTCTTTATTATAGTTAGGAGAAGACCAGCCTCCTAGAGCAGGTAGTAAGTTCTGAGTTACCTAAAGCTGGGTAGTGGCAAGGCTTCCTCTGACTTGCATTGTCATTATCCATCAACCTGGCAAAAAGACTGTAGGGCCCTTGGCACTGCTGGGAGTGGGCAGCAGTCTGAGTACTGCGCAGTAATTATCCTGCTGGCAGAACCAACCTCAAACACTGACGGCAGAGCTTTAAGGTCTAATGCAAAATAACTTTGGAGAGAAGCCAGAAGGTACTGAGCATCATCCATCACCCAGGACAGCATGTCCTGGTCGTCACCACTCAGATAGGCACAGATAGACTGTTGCATATGGTGGTCACCAAATCCTTGCATAGCTTCTCCCAGAAACGTTAGTGTTGAAACTGGCTCTCTGCCACAAAGCAAGAGATGTGCCCAAAACCCACACACAGACCTGTCCTGTGGTGGGGTGAGGAGTGCTTCGGGAGCACCCTGAGGCTGGGAAGCACCAGGTGACAGCATCAGTGCCATCGTATCATTGGAGCGGCTGCTCCTAGCAGCTATAATCAGAAATAAAATAGGTCACTGTAAATCACAGAGAAACTGTAATGTTATTGCTTGAATTGCTGGGTATGTTTCTGTTCACTGATTGCTTTCTGCTTACAGAAATTCTCCTTGCAGCTGTCACTAGATAGGATCCTTTGCATCATGACACATACTGCTGTGTAAACTTAGTCACTCTCTGTAAGTGACTGCTGTGACTGTCTCTTAGCTGAGTGACTTGACAATGAAAATAGAAGAAAGCCAAAAACTCCATTAGCACAACAAAGGATAATGCTCAGTAAATGATGAGTTATACAACTGAGCTCATGTATGCATAACTCTCATAAATTATTCTTTATGTCAAATACTATAAAAGAAATGATCCCAGCAACAAGAGAAGCTACACTGGCAGTAATTCTTGTAGAATGTCTGGGAAATGTTTTTTTCACAAAATCAATAATTTCCATCCTTATTTTCTTAATGTTCTTGAGAGTTTTTGCACTTTATCTTTGTTACGCTCCAAGTACCAGAGATGCTATGGTAGTAAAAGTTAGTAAGGTGCTGGTGGTGCACGTTTCTCTTTAGTACTTCATCGTGCTACTCTCTGGACTGCTGTGCATGTTCTGCACCATGTATTCAAGTGTGTGATGTGGTGGGCTCATTCACTGGGTTTGTTTTTGAATTATTTTTACATAAGTACGTTATCCAACCTTTTAGGCAAAATATATATATATGAGTAAATCAGAAGAGTTGGTTTCTCTAACTTCATGCAGATATGTATATGCAATGATAGACCAGTTTTACCATGTAGAGTGCCTGACCTACATAAACCAAAGACTTCAGCAGTTTTTATTGTTTGCCTATGGTTTGTGGGCTGCACAGGAAGCTCTGAGCTCTCTTTGAATTGATCTTCTCTCAGTGAAGATAAGTAAAAAGTCTTATATCCAAGTGTTCCTTCAAATGTGCATCCTCTCTTCTTTTTGATCTTCAAGTGAACACAGTCCATAGCTGCAGAGAGTAACCACTTTGTTACCAAGAAGTCTTCTGGCTTTACAGCTTGTGGACGTCTGGTACAACCTTCTTTGATTCTCCAGATTTCAGACTGTGCGAGCATTGCTCCCCCTCTCTGTGCTCCAATGTGCTGAGTCTCAAACGTGGGTTGTACTCAAAACAAGGAGGTCCACACTGGAGCAAAGATCCACCTGCAGACTGTGGAGGTCCCCATGCCAGGGCACCTTGGATTCCTCAAGGTGTCTGTGATCCCATGGGAGGCCTGTGCTGGAAGAGGCTTTAACCAGGACCTGTGGACCCCTTGAGAGAGGAGCCTACATGGAGCAGGTTTACTGGTAGGACTTGTGATCCCACAGGGTTTCCACACTTGGAGCAGGCTGTTCTTGCAGGAGTGCACCCCATGGAAAGGGACCCACAGTGGGATAGTTTGTGAAGAACTGTAGCCTGTAGGAAGGACTCACATTGGAGAAGTCTGTGGAGGAGTCTCTGCCATGGGAGGAACCTCAAGCTGGAGCAGGGGAAGTAGTCCTCTCCCTGAGGAGGAAGCAGAAGCAAAACCAGCATGTGAGGAACCGACAGTAACCCCCATTCCCCCTCTCCCTGCCCTGTTGACAGAGAGGAGGTAGAGAATTGGGAATAAAGTTTAGCCCAGGAAAGAGGGAGGGGTGGGGGGAAGGTGTTTGTACGATCTGGTTTACTTCTCATTATCCTGTTCTGATTTTGGTTAGTAATAAATTCAGCTAATTTCCCTGAGTCAAGTCTGTTCTGTCCATGATGGTAACTGGTGAGTGATCTCTCCCTGCCCTTTTCTAAACTAACGAATGTTTTGTTATATTTTCTCTTCCCTGTCCAACTGAGGAGGGGAGTGACAGAGTGGCTTGATGGGCACCTGGCAATCCAGGCCGGGTCAAGCCACCACACAAACTAGACAAATGTGAACTACTGTGAGAATTGAAACAGCAATATTAGCGGTCAGCATGCATCAGACCCATGCAAATATGCAAAACCATATTTAAATGTGATTCCAGAAACAAAAACCTTAAACTTCCTATTAACATAGAGGGGGAAAATACACAGAGCCAGCAGAAAATTCAAGTAAGACAGCAGGTCAGAGAGTGGGGATACCACTCTTCAAGCAGTTGGAGAGAAACAGAGAGTGATACCACTATCAAAAATGTTGGTATTTTCATCCACAACGATCAAATGGCTTTTGTTCCTTGAACAACTTACTGGAAAGTGTTGATGATTTTCTGTAGCACTAAGGCAGTTTTGTATTGGGTTGTGTTTTTTTGTTTGGATTTTTTGTTTGTTTGTTTTTTATTTTGTTGGTTTGGTTTGGTTTTTTTCCTCAGTAGATTTTCAGCCACAGGGGAAGTTGTGCAGCTGATTAAATAAAGTTTATGTGTATTATCTACAGAACAGCATATCTCTAGAGTAAAGGATAAATTGCAACAAAGAGAATCTGTGACTTCCAAAAGCAAAAAAAGCTAATGTGTATTCCAGACAGAAGTAGTTTCATGTGAAATAGGAACTTCACATTTAGCTTAAATCCAGAATTTTCACTTTTTGTGTGTGTTATCACTCAGGATGAAAATCCAAATATCCAGATGTTTTTAATTTGGCTGAACTTTGGAAGTATTTTGTAGTTTCCGCAGTAAGAATTTGTTGGTGTAGATAACACGAAAGATGCTCATGTTGCTTCTAGGCTCACCAGGAGGGCTTGGACAATAGGGGTTGAAGCAGCTGACGGGAGCCACCAAGCTGAGGTTGGTTTCCTGACAGACATTTGAAAATTTCCAGCAAAATGGAAACAAAATTTCCCTTCAAACTATTTTCTCAATCATGGATCATGCTTACAAGAAATTGTTTTCCAGTTCTTTAGTAGAGGTTAAGAGAAAGGTTGAAGCTATAGACATTTTTGTTGCTCTCTAAAGCTTCCAGAATAATTTGGGCTTTGTTTTTTCTTTTCTAATTTTTCATTTTAGTTGTAAGAAAGTTCTGTTCCTGAATATAGTTCACCCCATTATTCACAGCCAGTTACACTCTGATTGCACAGATTGTGCAGGGTGTTTTGTCCAAGGGCCATGGAGGTGTAAATCTGCACCATTCTGAATGTTTTGGAGTGTCCTTAGAAATATATTAGAAATGTTCTTGTTCAGTAATAGTGCCCTGCTGCAGTTGGGGCAGTAAGTGCTGAAAGCAGGTGTTAAGGCTGGGTCAGAATGCAGAGGATTAGCTGTTCTTGCTTTGGAGATTTGACTGAAAACATTGCTCCTGGATGCTGGTTGGAAACTTTACGTTGTCTTTTCAAGTGTGTATTTTCTTGGAAAAGGCCTGTACACTCAAAGTCAGCTTCCACCTTCAGCAGAACAGGTTTTCTCACTCAGTAGCTACCGACCTCCCACTATACTTGCTTCCTTCTACTCAAATAATACTCTTCCTCAGATTTAATTAACCGTTAATCATCTATGAATTGATCCAATCAACTCCACGGATGGCATTGTTGTATGTGGTGGAGGACAAGGAGAAGTTTGAAAATGTTAGTGCTTGCATCCATGATGCTTCTCTATTTCTTCTGCCACCTTTGTTTAGATACTGCAGGAGAATGGCCTGCGTCAGGTGGTGAAGCCGTGGCTTCCCAACACAGTTCTCCAGGATTCCTTTGAGGAGGCTTTCAGCTCCTTTCATTCCTACACTGAATGCATTTTAAAGAATTCCCTGAGTTTTCTGCCTCTCTTTTGATCGATAATACCCAAGTCAGCAGTACTAAATGCTCTTAGAGAAGGCCTGGGTTGAGGATGGATATTCTATCACACCTTGGCCTAAAGCCAGGCTGTGTTTGGTCCAGAACACTGTCACTAGATCAGTGCTTGTGGCTTTTGTTGACTGGATCTCTTTAAGGACAGGGTTAGCGTCATGTGTCCAGATATGCAGTTTTATTCTCTTACTTTAGTTGTATGATGGGAAGTTTCAGAGAGGATGAGGGAATTTTGCTGAACAAGTTAAGGTCATCAGTCCTAGGCCTGCTGGTACCTTGAAGGAAGCTTGTTAAAGTCCCAATACAGAGGCAGGGACTGGGCTAACAGATAAACTGTGATCTGATGCTTCAGCTTGGGTCTAGGACCCCTCTGCATAAACTGTGCACAAACACATGCCAGACACCTTGTGACACACAGGTCTGGTGAAGTGAGCTGTTCTTTGGCTCATAAATGCTTTTTACATCAAGGCATGATTATTACAGCACATGCTAAGAAGTGTAAAGGCCCTCTCGGTCTGCAGCTTGCAAAGTTTATTTGCAGACCTACAGAGAAAATGCCATGCCTCTCACTTTGCATGAGCAAATAAATATTTGCAGATGCATGTTCTTCAGTATCATGACCTTTTACATGTGGGTGCACATCAGAAAATACACACGTGAATGCTTAAGGTAGGCTTTGGGGCAATACTAGTTATAAAGATCAAAGAAGGAAACAACACATGATGTGTGCTGCAGCAGGGAGGCACTGCACAGTGTGAGGGTTCACTCAGAGGCAATGTGAGAGCCATTCTGACACATGCCATGAATTTGAATTGCTGAGAATAGAAAGCTACCCGTGAAATGCTTTCAGATAAAGAGCAACATTATACATTTTATTAATTAAATGGTAGTATGCCAAAGCAGAACACAGAGAAGAGAAGAACAATGCAAGGTTGCAGAGATTCTTCAGACAAAACTAAAAAAATTCATTAAAGTAAAAAAGTAGGAATTGGGAAGCACTAAATAGATAATGAATAGTCTCCATCACTAGTGAGTTTTTGAGAACAAGCTTAACAACTGGTAGGGTGGACAATATCTAAAGATTATATTCATGTAACTGTTCTGGCTTTGGTCAGAGGAGGAGACCAGTGTAGATGACCTTTGAGAGCTCTACCAGCCCTATTTTTCAAGCCTATAACAGTGCTCTCTTTACTATCCACCTTGTCAGCACTATAATCAAGTCATGACTCCTCAGATTTATTGGTATAACTAACATCTTTGAACAAAGCTGGCTGGCTGTGTATCAGCCCACTGAATTGTTTTTGTTTAGCACAGGTTTTTTACCTAAATGGACCCAAATACACTGCTGTAGAGAGGAGGTGGTCACTTCCCTGCTCTAAGCTTGCCCTGTGAGCAGCACAGATCTGTGGAGTGGTTCAGATATGAGTGTCAGGTTGCCTTTTTTCCTCTGTCCCATAAAAATCCTATTATGCCCTTTTCAATGTCTCAAATTATTCTATGCTATGACACAGTATGAATGCAGGAAACCTTATAATTATTTATTTTTATTGCTTAAATGCAATGGCCCGAGGTAGAAGAGAGCCCTCCTGTGCTGCAAGGCAGTGAGTGAAAGAAAACACTCATCACAGATGAGAGCTCTTGTGCAAAATGCACATCAGGATGCTGGAGAAAAATTTGCCACATCCAAATGCAATAACCTGGGGCAGGAAGCAATGCTGAAATAATTATGTGTGCTTGTAGCTATTCCAGGATTAGGAAATTTAGGTAAGTCTGCTGCTACAAATTAAACAAGAGGGTTAAACTAGACTGCCAGCTCGTGTTAACTTGGATTCTAAAGGACAGTCCTTGGTACAAGCTTTGGGTTTGCACAGTTCAGGAATTTAGATTTGCTTGAAGTAAAACATAAGCAGATAAAATGGCTAAGATGAAATGGTTTTGAAGAGTGAATTGTCAGACCTTGCAGTGGAGATGTGCAGTTAGTACCCTTGTGAACCCACTGGATTTTTTCCCTGGAAGTCTAATTACATTAATTTCTCATCAGCTGATGGAGCACCTGAGTAACGGCTGCAACATGTGCAAAGCAAAAGGAGGGCATTCTGGAAACCTGGGGAAGTTACTTCCAGTGTGATCTATGAGACTCTTTGTGTGAGTAACTCTCTGCAGGATTAGATCCTTGGTGTCAGAGCAGAGACACCAAAATCTGTAAGTTTGTCAAAGACAGGGGAAGGGCTAGATGTGCTGGTTGCTTCTGACAGCTTTGTTCTTAGTAGCAATTAATTTCTGATCATAAGGGGGATGAAGGTATAAGATTAAATGAAGAAACAACTGCTTTTGGTGAGAAAACTTCGTACTATACTTGCCAGTAACTGTCTGCCATTGAAGGACCTAAATGTGGGAAATGGTAGGATGGCAACAGATGTAAAACATTTTATCAGGCCAGGTAGTATTGACTTGCTCTGCTCTGGAGGCTGCATAACTTTCTAATTCTGAGTTATCTTACTGGACAAGGTTATACATGGATACATAACACTTATAGCCTGCCTCAGCAGGAGCAGGGATAGTTCAGATTCCTTGTGGAGATTTTAAATAACTTTCTAGGGAATGTTTTGCTTCATCTGTAACCGCTGGCTAGAGAGTTTCAATGACTTATTTTAAATCACACCTTCTGAGTTTGAGATTTTATGAAAGTTATGAATGCTTTGTCCTGAGGGTCCTGAGATGTTTTGGGTTTTTGGGTTTTTTTTTAATCTACATTTTTCATTCAAGTGATATACTTAGTGTCTTAGTATTGTGGTTTAAACCCAGCTGGCAACTAATCTTTCTCCCTTCTGCCTGGCAGGATGGGGGAGAGAATCCCAAGAGTAAAGGTGAGAAAACTTGTGGGTTGAGATAAAGGCAGTCCAACAGGTAAACTAAAAGCCACATACAGAAGCAAAGCAAGACAAGGAATTCATTTGCCACTTGCCATGGGCAGGCAGGTGTTCAGCCATCTCCAGGAGAGCAGGGCTCCATTGCACATAACAGTGAATTGAGAAGTCAAATAGCCTTGGTCAGGCGGGGACAGCTGTCCCAGCTGTCCCCTCCCAACTCTTTGTGCACCCGCAGTCTCCTCACTGGCCAGGCAGTGTGAGAAGCAGAAAAGTCCCTGTTGCTGTGTAAGCACTGCTCAGCCATAACAAAAACATCTTTGCATTGTCAACTATTTTCACCACAAATCCAAAACACAACCCTGCACTTGTTACTGTGAATAAAATTAACTCTATCTTAGCCAAAACTAGCATGCTAGGAGTGAATTCACAGATCAGTGCATTCATTTACATGTTGGCAAAGCATTTACACAACAAACTGGCATCTCTCAGCAAGGGGGGTTAGTAAGTTAATGCAAACTCAACATAGTTTAGCACTAAAGAAGTGGATAAGAAAAGAGGTTGTTACCTTTTTATTTATGTCTTGGAATGTTTCAACTTCAAGGCTGGAATAGAAGCTGAGGTGTTGTTACCTCAAACAGATGAAGTTGTAAGGCTATTCAGTAGTACGAAAGGGAAAAAACCCATTGTGCTTACTTACTGGGATTTAAGGGTATGTGCTTGAATATCTCCCTGTGGCAGAGGAGGGAGAGGCTGGTGCATGCCCACCACACACCAGCCTCCCACTTCTGATACAGAGCTGGGAGCTGGCTGGTTATGCACCCAGGCACTGAAAGAGATTTTGGGTTCTGTAGGCTAAGCAGGAAGAAGAGCAGACTTCCCTCCTTCTCCCATCTGGTACTGCATGCAGTCTGCTAACACTGGGTAATCTCAGGGCACACCTGAGTAGTACAGCTGGTTTAGTATAGCAGTGTGGGGCAAGAGGAGAGGCTTTCTGCACAGACTGCATTGAATGAGACTGGGACAAAGGAGGGAAAATCCAATTCTTAAATTGTTCATTTTTCTTCAAGTAAGGTGCTATGTTACCAATGTCATCAATTTAGCTGTTGGTTTCCCAACTGTTTTATATTATAGAGCTTTGGCTCTGAAGTAAAAGCAGCAAAACCAGTCACTGGATCACTTTTTATATATGCATTAATCATTCTTCTTCAGCATCATAACAATTTAATAATTCCAAGTGCTTGAAACCTGATGTTTATACTGCAACATGCATTTTTCTATTGATAGAATGTCCAAGTTTCAAAACTGAATCATAATTTCAAAATTAAATGCAGGCTTTGTGAGCAGTACCTCGAATTGGCACACGATGGCAGGATGATGACATTTTAAAGCAAATAGCCTGAAGCACGTTGTGGTAGTCATAGAAACTAGTTAGAAATGTAGTCTTTAAGTATGTTTTGCAGAGGAAAAGATTTTGCATTTTGAGGTGTAAGTGATATTGCCTATGTTACTTTATTTTATTTTTTAGTTAATCTTAAAATCAGCTACATCATACAGGTCTGAGATTCTATTTGATTGAAAAAACCCAACAGTTAAGAACAGGTATATGGAGTTTTTGTCACAAGCCCTTCAAAACATTCCATGGAAATCACTGAATATTTGTTTTGTGGTGTTGTGGTTGGGGTTTTGTTTCTTTGTTTGGGATTTTGATTTGGGGGGAAGTTGTTTGGGTTTTTGTTTCTTGGGGGTTTTTTTCAGGTCCTTCTTTACAGGAAGCCTTATCCTTATTATATTGCAGCGAACCTTTCCTTCTTAACATGAAACCAGAGAGCCTGGGTTCCTCACCAGTGGAGTTTGAAGTAATGTGAGAAGTAATTTTAATTTGCCAAAAAGTCTTTGAGCTAATGTCAGTCAAATGTCAGTCAAAAGACAACAATTTAAAGCCAATTACACCTTCACTGAAAGATGTGTAGGTTTCTTACAGAGAGCATGAGGGAGAGTTTCTTTACTGTGAGGGTGACTGGGACAGGCTGTCCAGGGAGGCTGTGGGAGGCTCCATCCCTTGAGACATTCAAAAGCTGTCTGAACACAATCCTGAGTGGGGTACTGTAGGAACCCTGCTTGAACAGGGAGGTTGGATCAGATGACCTTCTGTGATCCCTTCCAACCTTAAATATTCAATGGTTATGTAACATGTAAACAATTAACAAAACCTAAAGTGGATTTGATAATTTGGAAATGACCATGCTGAAATTATTATGCAGAGTCTTTGGTGTTTCTGAGTATCCAGATAGTGACAAATTCCTTTCAGAAATCAGTTCTTGAAACAGTCGAAGATGTTGGTGAAAATCTTTATATTATGGTGTTTGGTTTTCTCATGTTTTGTTTTCATCCATTCACACATCTATTTGGCACAAAAATATTCCAGATACTCTACTATCACAGCACAGAGTCAAGAAAGAACACCAATAAATCATGCTTTGGGCCAAAACCAGTGGCAGGTTCTTCGGTGAAAACCAGTTATCTCTGTATTTATTCTTGTAGAGAACACTTCAGTACTGAGATCTCACTCTGCAGAACCTGAAATTATTGAGGAAGGATTCAGTATTACACGATATATTCACCAATGCAGGGAAGAAAAGTTTTAAGCAAGCTTAAAAATATTTGACTGTGGTAAATTCAGACACTTAATGATGTTGAAACATCTTGTTATCTCAGATTGCTTCAAAGCCAACATTTCTAATGTTTTCACTTGAAATGACTAGAAATTGTTTAAGAGCTGTCCCTTGTTATCTGACACTGCTGATTCTGCTCTTTCAGAAGCCTGAAAATATCTACATATCTCAATATATTCAGAATGCTTTGGTTCACATTCAGTTTGGGAGGGAAAAAAAGGAAGATTCTGAGTGAAGTTCTTGCTGATATCCTCCCCTCCATCTCGCTTTGCTCAGTTGCACTAGCCTTCACCATGTAGGAGTATTATGCCAAATATTTATGCAGAGACAGATTATCCTTTCCAATATTGTCATGTTGATACTGTTTTTAACAAAACCACACATTTTCTGAAGATTGATTTTGAGATTAAAATGTTATGATTTTGGGTCTAACTCTTAATGAAAGAAGAAAAGCAAATGAAAAAAAACTCAGCCAGTGTGTACAGAATAGCTGGAGAGGAATGAAGCATCTTGCTTTTTAATGGAAATCTTCAACTCTGTGTATTCAAAACAAGCTGTAACAGCTTTACAGTAAAGTTGTTTTGAGGTTTTGTTTTGAAGTTTGCTATTACCATCATACATATGCATAAAACATTTTTGTTATTCAGATAGTAATTTGCATGAACACCAAGGCTTTATCTCAAATGCTCACGAAGAAAGCTGTTCTTATGTTGGGTCAACTGGAAGTTATTCTCCTTTACTGTAGGGCTTTCAGTTAATTAAATTCAAAGAATCTGTTTGACTGCTAATGCCTGTTATACTTCAGATTAAAAAAACCTCAAACATTTTTAATCAGTCTGTGGGAAGGGACACTGCTAATGCATGTCCTCAGCTGTGGTCACAATACACACTGAAACGTAGGAAGCACGGCCTGCACAAAGGTTGACTTATCCTTTTAGTAGGTCATACCTATCTGTGATGAATGGCTCTTCTGATGCATTTATTATACAAAATGAACCACATTTCTGAACTTTTAATGCAATGGAAGCTTGTCTGCTCCTCATGTGATTTATTTAATATAGGGTAAAAAAAAAAGGAGGGAGATGCAGTTGCAATAGAAGGAATCTTTACTTAAATTATCCTTCCAGAAAGTTGATTGTCCTTATAAGAGTCAGTAAGAAATTAAGAAAATTTTGTTCTTTCTTTGTTTTTTGCCTTCCTATGTTTTGGGGGAGTTTTTCGTTACTTGTGTTCCACTTTCTGATTGCTTCTTTTGTTCTGCTAATTGAAGGAGAAGCCCTAGAGTGGCCACTTTATAAGTATTAATTTAGGAATTCAGATGGAAAACTAAATTAAAATCAGGTAAGGGTTGACCCAGGCATTAGAAACTAATATCAACCAGGAATCCTTAAATGTCTGACTGTTCTGTATAAATCAGAGCTGAAAAATGGGGACGTAGCTTGATAACAGTGGAGATGCTTTTATTCTATTCTGTTGTAACTACATATGCACACATGTATCTTCCATGAATCGTGGGAATCCCCAAAATGGGCTAAGCTACACCTTTTAAGACAAGAGAGCTACCCAGTTTAAGGAAGGGAGTAGCCAAAATGGTATTCTTGAAGATCTTTAATAGTGTTCACTCTATTTATCTTTACTTAGGATCATAGAAGGGGTCCTCATGAGAGTGGAGTAGACGGGTAAAATCACTGCTTATTTTGATGCAGCCCAGGGTATGATTTGCTTTCTGGGTTGCAATCACATATTGCTAACTTAAGTCTAAATTTTCATCCACCAATATCCCAGGCAGGGCTGCTCTCAAAGATAATTTTATAATTTTTCTTAGGATTCTTAGCATTCAGATTTTGCTTTGCTTTGGACATTCCATAAAAATATAATAATATTTACCATTGAAACTAATTTTTATACATCTTTAAATCTTTTGCAAAGTGAATGATAACAAAAAAGGCACCCAGGGTCAGGGAGTGAATTTGTACAGATTTTTATAGACCTAAGAATTGAAAAGACTCAATTACTGTCTTTATTTCAAAGGCAGAATTTGAGACATTGGTTAGGTGAAAGAAAAGAGATTGATGGGTATAGACAGAGTAAAGAAGATATGAGCTTGAAAGCCTGAGGAGGACAGAAAATTTGAAGTGAAAAAGTATGATACAATCCAATTGAGCAGAAATAGAGAATAAAAAATCATCAAGAGACTTCTCTTAAAAGAGACAGTAGAATGGAAATATATTTCATAGGATGCTATACTGGATTAAAGGAGGCCTAAAATGAAAAGCTGTATGCAACAAAGTCATCCGTCAGATAGGTTTCTCCTCATTCTTTTCATGGCTGAGGGCTTCCAGCTCTTTTCACATTTGGCTGATTGCAAGGTATGACATCTCAGAGGGTCACAGTCATCTTTGGCTTTTGCTGGTGAAAGGTTCGGAGCAGATCCCATTGCATGTTGCTCCTGTTATAATAAAAAACTTTCCCTCAGGAAGAGTAGGCAGAAAGCTATACAGATTCCTTCTGTCCAAGTACATGGTAGAAATACAAGAGTCAGAGTGTAGACCATTTCCTATGCAGTGAGCCAAATGCACACTGGAGTCACTAAAGTGGAGTTACGCTGCAGATTTTAGCCGATACAAAGTTTAATGCAATGTTGACGCTCCTCTTTTCTGTTATTTTGTGGTTTTCTGTGGCAAACTTCTGCTCTTCTCTCTCCACTTTTCTACAACATCACTAGACCTGATCATTTGAAATGTTAAAATATCAAAAGTGTCACATCTAAGTGGTGTTCCAGGCAGAGTTGTATCATGGTCCTATAGAAAGTCAAGCCAGTTGGGCAAGCTGATGTGACTGGTTCTCCCCCAGACAGTCGCGTCCTCAGAGGGTGCTGCTGCCTGGCATGGGCAGCAATCTGCTCTGGCTGCAGCTGAGGACACATCACAGGGAGAACCTGAGCACGGGCAAGGCACCAAAGAAATAAATAAACTATTCCAAACCGGTTCTGCCAATAGCATGAGGTTGTAAGTTGTTTCCCTAACAAGAGCTTCCCTGCATCAGGAGCCAACTTCAGGCTGCTGATGGATTCAGCACTCAGAAATTTATTTTTAAGGGCTCCGCTGGGGAGAGAAGTATCGCTAGCAAAATACAAAGATCTTTTGCTTTTTAAACCCATCCTAGAAAAGGTGAAGTCAACACAGCCTGGCAATGTGCACTCATATCTCAGAAAGCCAGCTGCATCCTGGGCTGCATCTAAAGCAGCATGGCCAGCAGGGTGAGGGAGGGGATTTGGACCATCTACTCTGCTCATGTGAGATCTCACATGGAGTGCTGCTTCCAGCTCTGGGTCTCCAAATATAACAAGGATATCCACCTGTTGGAGCAGGTACAGAGGAAGGCCACAAAGATTCTCAGAGAGCTGGAGCACCTCTGCTCTGAAGACAGGCTGAGAGAGCTGGGATTGTTCAGCCTTGAGAAAAGAAGGATTCAGAGAGACCTCAGAGCAGCCTTCCAGTTCCAAAAAGGGTCTTAGAAGAAATCAGTAGACGGGGACTTTTTACAAAGACAAAGGGTAATGGCTTCAAACTTAAAGAAAGTAGGTTTAGACTGATCTAGTGGAAAGTCTCCACTCCCATGACAGAGGGGTTTGAACTAGATTATGTTTAAGATCTTTTCCAACCCAAACCATTCTATGATTCTAAGGTCCCTCTATGTTGTAGGAAGCCTGAAATCTGGGCCAATATATTTGCAAGCTTTCTGAATTTACTTCTAAAATATTTTCTCCACCTTGCACCCTCTCAGTTCAATTACTGTAACCCTCTCTTTGTAATGCTCTATTGTAACGATGGCTGCTATGTTTGCACTTCCACCAGCAATCTGCACAATCAGCTGAAACCTGACTGAGGTGTACTTCACCTCTACCTCATTTCTGCTCTTCTGTCTCTCCCCTGACTACTCAGTCCCCGTGTTTTTGCACATTTGCAGGGATGCTCAATGCTTTTTTCAGCACCTCTGTCCTCGTTCTGTTTCGTGACCTCTTTTGTGTTGCTCTGTACTACAGGATTGCTGAGACAAAAAGGCTGGGACAGAGCATATCTCCTTCACTCTCTTGCTGGGGGACTATTTATTCCAGGAAACCTGTTCTATTGGTCTCACCTATCTTTGTTGTGTTGTTTAATATCAAGCACTTTTCCAACAGTGTGAATTGCAATTAACATGAATTATACAAATGACAGGTTTTGCCCTGATTTTCTCTCATTTACATAAGTGCCAAGCTGTAAGAATGTTTTGTCTTATAAACTTTTTCCAAACTTAAAAGTAGGTGCTTTTGAAAGCCTTTGATGATTAAAGGCACCAGACTTTTGGAGAGAGATGTCAGTGCATGAGTAAAATTTACAGTTTCTTAAAATCTAGTCCTTACTTCATGGACATTCCTGTGTTCTGCTGTGACTCGGATTTGGGTTGGTGAGGGGCTAGAAAAGTGTGGATAGTTAAAGAAGAGCATATGGAACATGCTGGTTAACAAAGTTGAAATCCCGCTGCAATTGTGATTTTTCTTTCTGCTTGCATTAGTCAACTTTTAAGTAATGCAAATACGTCAAAATATGTAAATTCCATATCTTATCTGAGTTAGAAATGATGCCTCTCTCTAAGCACGGCTTCCTTTACTGTGCATTACCACATATCCTAGGAAAGTCTCTTTAAGCAGTTTAATTCCAGTATTTGAAATTCATTTTCAAGCACACATTTTCAAATCCTAAAATGGGGCAGTATTTTCCTTTCTTTCTTTAAGGAGTACACATTCTACCTTTCCTCTATTTAATAGAGCACACATTCAAAATCTCCCATGTGTTCCTGCAAAGCTGAGATGGTGATGCTCTTCATAGTCCCAAAAGCCATTACAGGTGCAAGAAAAGTGCTCAGCCCTGGCCTGCATGATGTTACTGTTTCATCTGGAGGTGTCTTTCTCTCCAAGCCGTAGAAACCCAGGGTTCTAATGCTATTGCTCTCTTCATTCTTCAGCTACTGCCTAACACTTATGGCTGAAGTGTCTCTTTATGTTGTCTGCGAAACCAGTTTGTGCAGCAATTGGTTTCCTTTCAGAACAATACTATAAAAATGTATGTCATTAATGTAATTACCCAAGGACAGAAAAGGATGAAAATGTGCATGTGTATTTTTTAGTGCTGGTGTAACTACACCATTCTGTAAGCCTATTTAAATATTATCTGTTCAGCATAATGGTTGTTAAGTAGTTTTAAGCAAGAACAGATAGAGATGGTTCATGCTTCTATTAGTTCCATTTTAAGAGAGTGCTATTGATCTAAGGAAATTTTATATCAGAGGGAGTGAAATAATAGGGCAATTTTAAAAAGAACAAGGATGTAGAATGAAAAATTAAAATAATGGAATCATAGAATCGCCTAGATTGGAAAAGACTCTAAAGATCTTCTAATTCCAACCTCCCTGCAACAGAGAGGGACACCTTCCACTAGAACTGGTTGCTCAGAGCTCCATCCACCCTGATCTTAAACACCCCTGCTCATGAGGGGAAGTGGAGGGGCAGGTATCAATCTCTTCATTCGTGACCAGGGACAGGACTCAAGGGAATGGCATGAAACTGAGTCAGGGGAGGTTTAGTTTGGATATCAGGAAAAGGTTTTTCACCCAGAGGGTGTTTGAGCACTGGAACAGGCTCCCCAGAGAAGTGGTCAAGCATTGAGCAGAGTTTGCGAAGTATTTGGACAACAGTCTCAGGCACATAGTGTGATTCTTGGAGTGTCCTGCACAGGGCCAGGAGATAGACTCAAGGATCCTTGTGGGTCCCTTCCAACTCAGCAGATTCTATGATTCTATGATTCTATGATTCTTCTTCTAGGGATGAGGTTTCCACAACTTCTCTGGGAAACCAGTTTCAGTGCCTCAACACCCTTACAGTAAAGATTTTTTTTCCTAACGTCTAACGTAAACCTACTCTTTTTCAGTTTGAAAGCATTCCCCCTTGTCCTGTTTCTTGTAGGCTCCCTTCAGGTACTGGAAGGCCAAAATTAGGTCATCCTGGAGCCTTCTCTTTTCCAGGCTGAACAATACCAATTCTCCCAGCCTTTCCTCATAGGAGAGGTGTTCCATCCTTCCAAACAACTTGGTGGTCTCCTCTGGACTTACTCGAACAGCTGATGTGCTTCCTGTGCTGGGATCCCAGAGCTGGGTGCAGTGTTCCAAGTGGGGCCTCAACAGAGCAGAGCAGAGGGGCAGAATCCCCTCCCTCTCCCTGCTGGCCACGCTGCTCTGGATGCAGCCCAGGACACAGTTCTCTCTCTGGACTGTGAGTGCACATGGCTGGGTCATGTCCAGCCTCTCATCCATCCCAAGTCCTTCTCAGCAGAGCTGCTTTTGAACTGTTCAGCCCTCACAGGGGAGCTGCCCCAACCAGTAACTGGTTACATAGGGAAACTTCTTTCTTAAAGTAACAAACAGCAGTAAAACTGGACCTGCCTCTACCTTTTTCATCTGCTTCTACGTTTTTCATCCTGAGGTCCCAGAAACTTGAAACCATAATAGAAACAGATCATAAAAAACCTGTCAAGTCTATCTCCTTCTACAATAGGCTTATTCATCAACATATGTATTCCCCAGCCGGCAGAAAATGGCCAAAATGCTGAGACTACCACCGTCTCACTTGCAAATTGTTTGAGTTTAAGCAGTCATACTATTGAGAAGATATGCCTCCAGCTCAATTCAAATTGTCTGCAATCATATTGCTTCCTTTCCCTTGTTATCCTGAGTAGTTCCTCCCCACCCATGTGTTTAACCTCTCCGAAATATCTGAGGATGGCAATCAGATCCCTCTGAGTCACTGCTTAGCTAAGCTGTATGCATTTTGAGCTTCCTTTTCCCATGCAAATATTTGCAGACACTTAACCATTTTTCTCCTCTTTCTTGTAAAATCCTCAACATTTACTGAAGACATTAGAAAATCTGCCACTGACTGAGCATGGGAATCACTGGCAAGTCTTACAGAGATGGTCTGTTCAGTGGCCTGTGTGTGGCTGGAGCTATGCTATCAAGCTAATGTTTTAGCTGCATAAGGAAGTGACGTCTCAGCCCTATTAAAAGCCATTGCCTACATTCTTACCAGCTGCAGCAAGGCCTGATTTAACCACCTAGGGTATCACAAACAGTGAACAGGAAATAATGAGTTTTTCAGACTTCAGTGGTGGAACCATAATTTTATTCAGTTACTGTTCTGAGGAACTGTGTTTGGTTAAATACACAGGGAATCTCTTCCATTTTCAATTTATTTACATTTTGATTTGGAACAACACTTTGAAAATTATAAATAATCTATGAAATTGAAAGGTTTTAGCATTTTTCCTTAGGAGAACTAATGTAAAACAACTTTTTTAAAAAGTACTTTTATCAGGGAACAGACTCTTGGCCAAAGAAGGAGCTCAGGAAGCCAGGCAGCTGGTCAGTATTTCTGACTGCTCCCTTCCCAGTGAGGCTGGTAGCCAAAAAGTTGTCCATCCTGAGAGCTAAGGAGCCTGGAAGGTAAGGCAGGTAACACTAGCTTCCCTGCCTACTTTCCATCAACAGTTTTGTCAGGTCCCCACAGAGTGTTGTTATTAAATCAAGTCAGTATTAACAGCCAGAAAATGTCTGTCAGAATATATTTTTACCAAGTTGAACTTTAATTTTTCAGCTGTCCTTTACAGGCAATTTTTCATTTCTTTTTCCATTAAAATGCTTTCAGTTTGACACGCCAAAAAAATCCTTTCTCAAAAAACCAAAAAAAGACCAAAAAACCCACCTAAAACCAAAACTTGTAATATAGCAAATATAAAATCACTTATTACCTTTTGCTCCTCCAAAACTAATTTTAAGGGAAGAGAGAATAGTGCTTAAGTGCATAAACAATTTAGGGAGTTTATAGGGCAGTGCAACCTAGTGAGATTAAAACAAAATTAAAAACAAACAAAAAACAACAAACAAACAAACAAACAAAAAAAACCAAAACCCCCCCTGAAAATAATAAAATAGATAAGCAAACTGGTTTGCTATCTGTGATTATTATTTGAGAAATCATTGAAGCTGTATAAGGGGAAATAACACTGCCAAGACTGTCAGGTAAAGTAACTGCGGGAAACTGCTGTAATGCACTTTCAGACCCTCTGGCCCCACTATGTAGATTTCTACTCCACAAGGTAGAAGCACCAGAAAAAGCACTTGGAGAAGACATTAGTACAAATTGGCACCTCTAATTGGCCTACATTTCACAGCAGTCCTAGCTCTCATAAAAAGAGGAAATGTCTTTTATATATCTGCTTTGCTTCTCTTAAGGGACATCAGTGAAGATCTTGTTCCTAGATTTGCTCAGAATTTCTCATAGATCTGGGATGAGTCCTGCCCATGTCTGGTTGGGACTAAGGGTACTTGGTGTTGTAGAAAGACAAGACGAAGAGGACAATGCGCCAAGGTCATGGGACCAATGCTTACAGAGAGATGGAGAAAAGCTCCTATTTGTTTTTTTGGTCATGAGTGAACAGAATTATATTTTTTTTTTTAGTGTTTTACAGTGAATATAGAACTGATGAAATATGGTAACTGCAGCATATTATTTATGTAGATATAGATTAGTTTTCATGCTTTTTTCCCTATGTAGTTTACAATATTCTGGCTCCTTGTGCTGGTTTTGACTGGGATAGAGGCTACATCTGTGGTCATGGATAAGTTCACACTGGAGCAGGTACATCTCAAAGCGTCTGTGGCCATGGTTCTGTCTGTGCCACAGCAGGTTGTTATGATCAGGTTCTTAATATTTTAGAGAGAGAGATGCCTCTGCCCGAATTAAGGTGCAAACGAGACCATATGCTTAAGTCAATAGTATGGGTTTTATTTGACAGTAAATGAGAGAGACAGAGAGAGAGAGAAAGACAGTGAAAGACATAGAAAGAGATGGGGGGAGAGAAAGAGAGTTACAGACAGAGAAAATATCACCACTCCATGGATCCCAAGGATGTCCCGTTGATCCTCTCCATCAGGTCTCCTTGGTGGTGAGGGTCACCCCGAAGCACAGAGTCCGATGGGTTAATATACGCTCAGGCCAGGTGCCAATGTCCAGGCACGTCCCCCAGGGTGGGAGCAAGTTTGCCATTGTCTCTTGCAGCAGACTTTGGATCTGTTGCATCACTTTGCATCACCTGCAGTCTTGTGGTGCAAGGCCCCAGGAATCGGTCTGGGGAGCACTTCAGGGGGTCTTTGATGGATTAAGACATCCCCTCAGCTGCTTCTCACGTGAATGTCCCGTGGTTGTGGCCTTCCTGGGGTTGGGGGTTCCACAGCCAGTTTGCACAAGGGGGGATGGGTTCCCTGCACCTGAGCAGAGGTTACCACACACCCCGACCTGCTCCCCCCACCTCGGCTGGGGGGGAAATCTGTGCAAACTTGCTCCCAGCAAATGGNAGCAAATGGCGGGCTATGGCCTCCCCCACCCCAAACCAGGCCACGGATGATTCCCAGCACAGCTGACGGGTTTGGCTTTCATTCTTTTCCTCCAGCTTTGTTTGCTTCTCCCCACACCTGAGATGATTGAAGAATAGGTTTCCCTTTATCTAATCATGGCAGTTTAATTCTCAGTCCAAAGTTGCAGTCAGGCATCTTCAGGGAGGGGTGGGCTTCGGTGGCTTCTTTATATGGTTTTGCTATAATGAGTGAAACTTTATAGCAATGTTTGAGGCATGAACTAATTCAGTCTCTAACGCAGGTGTACCTCTGAAGGGACTGTGGCCCAAGGATGTCTATGCTGAGGAAGGTACACCTTGCGCACCTTGCTGCAGCATGGATTTATCCACACTGTGAAGCATCAGTGCCTGTGCGGGAGGTCAGGCTGGAGCACCTCGAAGAATTTGAGCTGCATTTTATAGATATTGTTATGGCAGGAACCACCTGAACCAAAGGAGCACAAATCTTACAGGAAGCAGTGCAAATGCAGTAGAGACCCACCCTGAGCTGCTTTGGTACCCAGTAACTCCACATAACACACCACGTCCCCTGTCCTGAGTGACCCCCATAACATATGGAGCACAAAGTCATGGACCAAATGAACTCAAGGGGCATTTTGTGGATATTTGTGGACATTTTGCAGGTGGTCCTTAGACTGAGACAATGATGTCTGCCTATTATATCAAAGGATGGGAAGGGGACTGGTGGTTAATGAGGATGTATTGGAGAGTGTGGGACCTTATCATGATGTAAATGATATAGAACAAGGGGTGGAGAATGTGCTGCTTTTGACCGGGATAGAGTTAATTGTTTCCACAGTAGCTTATATGGAACATTTTGGATTTGTGCTGGTAACGGTGTTGATAATGCAGGGGTATTTAAGCTATGGCTGATCAGTGTTTACACAGAGGCAAGGCCTTTTGTGCTTGTTACATTGCCCTGCCAGCGGCAGGCTGGTGGTGCATAAGGAGTTGGAGGGGACACAGCTGAAACAGCTGACCCCAACTGACCAAAGAGACATCCCAGACCATGTGATGTCATGTTCAGAAATAAAAGCTGGGGGAAGAAGAGAGGACATTCAGAGTTAGCCTCATTTTGCCTTCCCAAGTCCCTGTTACACTTAATGGAACCCTGCTTTCCAGGAGGTGGCTGAACACCTGCCTGCTGATGGACAGCGATGAATGCATTCCTTATTTTGCTTGGCTTGTGTGCACGCATTTTGCTTTACCTATTAAACTGTCCTTATTTCCACCTACAAGTTTTCTCACTATTACTCTTCCAACTCTCTCCTCCATCCCACTGGGTAAAAGTGAGTGGCTGAGTGGCTGGATAGTTGCCAGCTGGAGTTAAACCGCAACAGTTCCTTCCACTTCCATCATCCCAATTTTGAAACCTCTTAATTAGGAAGAGTAGCAGGAAAGGCTTTGGAGTGCACTCAAGGGAGAGGACAAGAGCTGTTGTTAAAAGACAAAACTGAAGGATGTAGCTATGGAAAGATGACTGCATCATGAGGGATGGAGTAATTTCAGCTAAAGCAGTGGGGAAAATGCAATGGGAGAAGGGAAAAATGGAAATGGAAGATCAGAGGAAGTCCAAGGCTATGGGTGTCTGTGAGCCTCTGTAGAGGCTGCAGCCTAAGAAGCTCTCCATCAGAGCCTTTTCCAGACCATGTTGTGTTGTTACTGGATGATTCTGCATGTTTTATAATGCTTCAGTGGAGTGGTGTCCAACTTGGCAAACGAAAACTGTTATTGACAGTGTCGACAAAAGTACCAGTAAATTATCTGCCCTAAATCTTCATAAAGCTCTTTGTCCTAGGGAGCAGCAGTTTGAGGTTGCAGAAGAAGAGTTGGGTCTTGGTGTCAGCTGCGGGTAGGAACAGAAGGGGGAGTGCTCTGTCCATCAGTTGGACACAGCACTTAAAAAATGCAAACGGGCCAACACAGAAATATGTGTTTATATTGTATTCACTTTCAAAGAGATATTTCCTAGATTGGCCGAACTTTCTGTGGGTGTGAATTATCTCTCAGTAATGGTCTTCAGTGCTGCAGCCATCACCCGTATGAAAGGAATCTGGTTATGTGGAACAGTTATTGTGAAGAAAGTCAGCAAACAGAGGTCTTGCCTTTGAGTGTTGTTTTGGTAACTGTCTATAGGGACAGACCTACTCATTGGTCTGCTTTTACTTCCTTCTCCTCCCTCTTTTATTGGGCCAAGTGGCAGTCTGGTGGCAATGCTCTTTAGAACAGCAACACAGTTAAGTCCTGCTGGTACTGTGAAAGTGGTAGATCCTTCTAGAGTATGTGTATTTTAGAATCACTGCTCCAAAACCTGGCAGCTCTGCCAAATCCAGGAATGTGAGCACTTTGGCATTATCCTGGTAGAAACTGAGGTTACTGTTGGTCTCAGGCCATTCAGTTAGGTATGAGCTGACTGGCCTCGGGCATATAGTAGCAGTCAGGGAGCCTGACCCTTCCAGTATTCCAGCTTCAAGTACACAGACCATATATCTACCTTTGAGTTCTTAAAGTTTAGTTTGATACCTATGTTTTGACTCAAAGTATGAAAGTGATCTGGAGAGAAAGGAGAGAGGGGCTAAAATGTGAAAGGTACAAAAGTTCGTGCAATATTCCTAAAATCTGGCAAGTTTTAGGAAGGGGAATAGAAGACACATTGCTGTTTATTTTAGTCTTCTCCCCGCTGCATGTTGGTTTTCTTTTCTGCCTTTCTGTATAAGTGGGTGATACCAATTCTTACACATAGGCTCGTTTAGACATTTTTGCTTACCTAGGGCTCCATAAATGGGGACCGAGCTGTGAATGGACCTCAGTGTGACACTACCATTCTAATGATTTTTAATGAAATATCAGTGAATGTTTTGTCCTCAGGGCACCAATGCCATTTCCTAAGAATGGATACTCACTGCTCACAAACTCTGGACATCTTTAAACTGTTGAATCCCACTGCTATGAAATCTCCTAACTGCCAGAGTATACACACATCTCCCTAAATCAGTTGAAATAGGATTCAGATTAACAGATATTTCCATTTATAAAAGTAGTGAATAAATATATGTTATGGAAACCCTAGTTTCAGAAACAGATGTATACTATTCCTGACGTTTCCTGCTTTTTTCTTTTCAGAATAAATTTGAAGTGCCTGAGTGTCTAATGAACATAGGGAAAACTGGAAATTAATGGTAATCAGTGTATGTGTTTGACATAACCAATATAAACCTGCATGAATTTGTTTATGTCCATTAGCAAAACTGTCTTCTTTTTCCTTATACTTCCAGAACTTCATAGATACTGAAGTATGTCTATACACTCTGAAGAGTCTGAGAAAGAATTTTTTGTACATGTTTATAAAGATATTCGAGAAATCTCAGCAGCTATGTATGCAGACAGCTGAGTGAAGCTGACATTTAAAGTACTGCAAGTTACATAACAGCCACTAATAAAAGAAAAAGATTATAACTATGATGAATGAAGAGCTGTGAATTAACATTTAGAAATTCAACAAAGCTGGGGTTTCTATGTGAATGAGTATGAAAGGTGAAGTGAGGTATTTTTAAAAGCTTTTATTTTACGTCAGCAGTGTGTGTGTCAGAAGGAAATTATTTTGAGAATGCTTTAATATCACAGTTGCAGTAATTAGCCTTCAGATATGTAGAAAGGACTGAAGTGGGGGGTTTTTTTTGTTTTGTTTTTTATTTTTTTTTTCTTAATGGGCAGATTTTCAGAGCTTCCTTTTTGCTGCTTCTAGAAACATGCCCTGAAGACAAGAGAAGGAAAGATCACAGCTCACTTGAATAACTTTATGAACCACTCTGTTTCTTGAAGTCCTTTAATTAAAAAACAAGGCTGTGATGTGCCCCATAATTGTAAGTTTTTCAATGAGGTAATCATGGGTGGTTGTAGTAGAGAACCACATATGTTCAAGGGGTTGAGACAAGAACTATTTCTGAAGGTAGAAGTTATGGAGGCTTACAGAAATATAAGCTACCATAAAATAAAATTAATGTAAAATAAAGTTAAAAAAGAAAAGCCTACATGAGTGAAGTCACATCTACTAAACCCATGCTGATTGTGATAGCTTCAAGCTTTGCCCTAGAGGACCTGGTTATTGACAGAAATATTTTGGTGAAGCAAAGGAAGTTTACTGCCCAAGGAATCAGCTGATGTGGGGATAAGTCTAAAAGTTACTGTGGTTTCTAGCTTAAATTCCAAGCAAAGCTTACATAAGCACATGGTTGTCTACGGGTTGAGCTCCATGCTGTAAAGTATAAATCACTACAGCTGTGGTGAACCAGAGAGAGTGGGCGGATGTTTTCATAACGCTGTGGCGGATGTAAATCATAGCTGGAGAAACATACAGCCTTTGCTTACTTCTGTAAATGGAGTAGAAGAAAAATCTGGAGTCTCTAAAGGTCCACAGCAGCAATGGTGTGACCATGGGCCACCTCTTCCATCTGAAGACTCTGAAATTATTTTTCTAGTTAGCATTCACAGATCCTCTTGAACTTTTTTGAGGATGTAGGTCAAGGTTATCTCCTCATTGGTACATTTCTGTACAAAAACCCAATTCTATACTTTTTTTAAATTTAGTTGTTAATGTAGCACTTGTTAGCAGAGGTGATTCCTCATTATTGGGCTAACCTTATCTGAGGGTCTCTTTTTTCTCATGTGGTGAAATAAGTTGGAAAAGAAAGGATGGACAAACTGTCTGATACAGTGTTTGTGCAGTTAAATTGACTAAACCATGTTTAATATTACTTACATGAGATACAGAAGCATCAGTCTTTGAAAAGTCACAAGCATTGGCATCCACATAGAGCTTCTCTCTTCTCCACTCCACTGCAATGATAACAAAGATTACATAATGCTGAGGGAGCCCCCAGGCAAAGAGACCAGCAAGCTCCAAATATTACTATGCAGTGGCAAAAAACCCCAACTCTATCTTTAAACAAAAAAGAGCCCTGCAAAAGTGGAATAACTAAGTCAGAAACAGTATGGTCTACTCAAAAGCCAGTGTTTGAGAAATAGAAGTTTGTCTTCACTTGTGGTCCTGGAGAGATAACAAGTGAACCAGGATGCATATTCACTCCTTGGTACTTAAGGCGACTGTTTGAGAGCAGACAGGATGCAGGTTTCCAAAATGTACCAGGTGCCTTCCACTGGGCTAGTTTTACAACATCATCCTTAACCCTTTTTGAATATAGGCCTTTGTGCGTTTGCATAATTCAGTGAGTGATGTGGTCAAACCATTGCCTGTGTCTCCTTTTAATCAAAACTTTCTCTGAAGCTGTTAGGTCAAATAATAACAACCTTCCCCACTGTAAACAACAACATTTTCTCAGTATTCAGCATTTAGAGAAGTAACTTAGTAAAACAGACTTCATTTTCTCATTGTCTCTTGAGACATTTATTTTGAGTTTCTTCCTGGTTCTAAAATGTCAGGTGCACATAACATGCATACGTTTTTGGGTTTGGGGTCTTTTTTTTAAGAATTGACAAACATAATTACCTCCCTTTCATAAACCAAACCAAACCAAACCAAACCAAACCAAACCAAAACAAAGCCTCTTTCCTCACCAATTTCCACCCAAAATTCAGGTATTTGTTGTAGGTGTGGAAAAAACCACGGAAGAGTGAATCTAGTTCAGGAGAAGAAATGAGAAAGAATTCAGTTCTATTTTCTTCAGGAATGTTCAATAATATTTCAGAATCTTCTTGTGAGATATGATACTACAGGAAAGTTCCTGAAGAGCAATATCACAATGAATATGCCACCTGAGGGAAATAGTTCTTTTGAACTAGTTGCAATGGCTGTTAACATAACAATGTCTGTGCATAAAATGGGCAACTATTTAAGAAGTGAGCGGGAAAGCGGATCTGTATCAGTAATAGCTGATCCTTTCACTGTTCTTGAAAACCATACTGGTAACTAAGAAGCTGTATAAACTTTTGAGGAACCCTGCCAAAAAAACATGATAAAGAATTCCTTTTCATCCATGGTACTCATTGGATAAGCCATGAGAAAATAGATAAGATGTGATCAAGTGATTATTAGCTATGCAGAATGGAAGGAATTGTTGGCTTATGCAATCAAAGAAACACCTTAAATTATCAGTGTGTTAAATTTAAATTATTGCAAGCATCCGCTATCTCGTGAAAAGAAACGGGTGTATACTTAAACGATAAGAGGGAAAAAACTCATCTGTAAACAGCCTGTAAGAGAAGCTACACTATAGGCTCAGTGAGGAACTGGGAATTATTCAGAGGAACTGAACCCAGTTATTCTGCAGAGTTATAGAAACAAACAGCTGTTGATCTAGATCACTACGAAAATATGGATCTGTGGAGGGTGCTTAGGAACCATGATTGTACTCTTTTATGGATATCGGTTACTACCAAAGTTATGACAAGAGAGATCATTTTAAAAGACATTTTCTCTATGGCATGGGAAAAAAATTCAAGGCCTCCCTTAATTCTTATCATAAACTGAGTGCCAAGAATAGAAATTTAACCTGACATGTTATGAAAGTGATTGTATTTATGGGTCAGTCATTTAAAGACTTATAAACTTAAGTCCCAAACACTCAAAAATATGGAACTAGATGCCTAAGTATGCTTGAGGATGTTGATTCTGTTGTTCAGTTAAGCTCATGTAAGCTTAGCTAAAGTGCATATACGGCACACATGTTCTTTATATTATTTTTAACTAAAAGAACATTCTCTTTTAAAAGAAAATCCTTCAGAGTGCACATTTCAAGATTAATTTAATCCTTCAACTTGAATCTATAAGGTTGTGAAAAAAAAAAGAAGTGATCATATCAGTATTCCTTTACGAAGAATTGTAATTTCATTCTTGTCCTGCTGTTCTGTGGCTGGTTATTTATCTACTTATCAAATAAAATAGCAGATCACTCTGGGCAAAATTAAAGCTTGAATGAGGTCAGTCTCCTAGAGAGAATGTCATAAAGCTATGGAATTTAGAAAATGGAGAATTTTTAAGGGTATGAACGATATTAATTGAGCAGATCTTAGCAGTTACTGGGCTGGATTCATCACAGCCATCAGAATGTCTTCTATGAATTGAAGGTATTTTTCAGTGACTTCATATTCATTTAGGCAGTTTGATGCATTTCCACTGAAGGCTACCTTTGGCTGTCTAGATGGGAAAGCAATATACACTGCTCACAGGAAACACCTGTGGCGTTCCTACTTTTTCCTTATTGTGCCCACACAGGACAGACTCTGCATTAACAGGTAGAACTATGGTTTCCAGATTACTGTAATTCCAGTTCCCAGCATCAATGAGTTTTCATGGAAGGAACAAAGAGATGGCAAGCATTTCCAGTTTTATGTTTCCTTTCTGTGAACTGAGGTCCCATTCTGAGATAAAAGAAGTGACTCAAAGCAGTGAAAGTGGGTCCTGGGTTTGACTGTATGGCACCATTCATCTCATATCGCCTGCTTTATACTAAACATGAATTCTGTGCCTCTGATTTGAATCCAGGAATTTTTAAGGACAAACACAGACACTCCCACCCCTGGACTTGGGCAGGTTTTTTTTCTTTCTTTTTCTCTCGGCTCTGCTGCAAGCAGCAAGGAAGAGAGAGGTGGGTTTTTTATATTTCCTTTTTTTTTTTCTTTTGGCCAGTTTTTCAGCTCTGTTTCTCAAGGGAGAGAGACAGAAAGCGAAATTTTTTTTTCCTTTTTACCTAGCTGATACAAGGAAGCTTTCCTTTTCTCTCTTTTCCCTGGAACTGCTTTTCAGCTGAGCTCCGGTCCAGGACAGCAGACCAGGTCATCTGATCGCCGGCATCGCCGGGGCAGGGTCCCTGCCCTGGCCGGTCAGTGTGGGGCCACACCAGAGGGCGCTGTACTGACCCAGGTTTCTCCATCGCAAGTGGTTTATAATTTACTATTATTCATTTATTTTCTGCACCTGCAGGCACTCTATGTGTGTGCTTGTAAATAAACGGGTTTTTTCATTTTCCTCCGAGGAATTTCTTTTTCTGGACCTGGTGGGAGAGGGGCTGTTAATAGTCTACCTTCCCCCGGAGGGCATTTTCCTCCTTATATTGTCTCGAACCGGGACAAAGCGGTTTAAGGAAGTCCGTCTGTTGACGCCTGTTCTACCCAACAAAGGCTGCTGGCTGGAGTGTCGCTCGCTGCTCTCCCCGCAAAGCCCAAGGAAGCTCCCACAGCGCTCTGCCCGTTCGGAGGCAGGCAGTCACCACAGCACTGGAGCACTGTGCTGCTTCTCCTGCAGGGACACCTTCCACTACACCACGTTACTGAAAGCCCCATCCAATCTGGCCTTGAGTATTTCCAGGGATGTGTCATCCACAGTTTCTCTGGACTGCCTCTTCCGGTGTCTCACTGCCCTCACAGCAAAGAATGTCTTCCTAATAGCTGATCTAAACTTACCCTCCTTCAGTCTGAAGCCATTCCCCCTTGTCCTAACACTGAAAACCCTTAAAAATGTCCCTCTCCAGCCCTCTTGTAGGCCCCTGTAAGAACTGCAAGGCTGCTATAAGATCTCCCTGGAGCCTCTTCTTCTCCAGACTGAGCAATCCCAAGTCCTTATAGTTATTTGTTTTTAATAAAGTAACTGGGGTAATTCTGGCACCTCAAAAAGTTCACTCCTTGACTTAGATCAATAATTTAAGAATACTTACAATGTGCTATAAAATGAATTGTGCAGATTTATTCAAATGTTGGAATCTGGCAGCATGGTTCTAGTTTCCAATTATTATTCAAATACCCCACTCTCTTTGTTCTAAATTTAAATTTCATATTTGTATATATCATATGCCATATTTCATTGCTTCCATGCTGTGGTATTGCAAACTCACTGTTTCTGTACTTTGATAATATTTTGAGGCAGCAGTTTCAAAATTGCCCTCAAGTCAATTTTATGAAATCACTACTGCATGTTTCTTCAGTGAGTAGAAACAGCTGCATGACTTTATCCAGACTTCAGGAACGTGTATGAGGTGTAAAACACAAACTTGGGCATGCTTTGGTTGGTAGTGTTACTTGTGCAATTCCAGATGTTCAGAAAACTTTCTAGCTTTGTAAAATCCTACCCTCAGAAGTTTATTATCTCTAGACGAATAGCATGTTAATAATGCAATTTTATCTGTTTTGTGAATATTTGTAAACTATTGCTGTACTGCATACGAAATTTTCCATTGCTGTAGACATTGTCCCATTCATATCCCACTCAATATTTTAAAAGGAGCGCACAATGAACAGAAAACCTTGAAAGTGTTGGCTCATGGCTCATATTATGCTCTACTTTTTTGTCAGCTAGGCAGATAATTAACTGACTGAGTTTGGTACAAGCCGGAGATTAATAAAGAAAAAGATGGAAAAAAGTGCTTCAAAAAGATAGGAAAATTTCAGGTAGGGATTTGGGTTTGATTGATAGAAGAGCTGCAAAATAGGTCATCTCATCAAGGGTAGTTCTCAACTTTCCATGCGTGTGATGAGCATCTGTGTTTCTTAACCAAATAATCCAAAAATTGAAAATCCTCTCAGAATAGAAGAAATAGCTTGCAAAGTTATTTCTGGGGCATTCCAGGCAACAGAATAAAATTGAGTTTAGAAATAGTTGCATGCTAATAAGAGGTGTCTATGTCTAAGATTTATATGTGTTTGCCTTCTGTTTTCATATGATCAAACAAAAATTGGTACAGTATAATCAGAGCTTCATAGAACTAGTTTTTACTATTGATGTAAAATTATTTTGGTGACCTCTCAAAGATTTAAAGAAGAAAAGCAAGGCAAAAAAACCCCTAGTTTAAATTATTTTATAGGCAAAGACAAAAAAAAGTTAACATTTAAATAAAACTGTAAACTTAGAATGGGGATAATGCTAGTCAGCTCAAGGGGAGTGCAAACAGAGCCACCCAATGCCATTACACACCTTGGCATACCCAGGCACCTGCACAGCTTTGGGAATGTTATGCAGGACTTAGAGCAGGGCTTCACTCTTCTGAGGGTATAATTGGAAGCTGAATGGCAAAGCTGGTGATGTCAAATGTGCTTGTAGACAGCCCTGCTGAGATAGCTGAATCTCTCCTTTCATGCCTAGGAGTTACATGTCTCAGCCTGACATCGTTGGTCTTGGGGTCCCTTCAGGGTCACTATGGAGAAATTGAGATATCCAGAGCTCAGATTTTCTAATCCTAAAGTAGGTCAGATTTATTTCCATCTGAAGCTGCCTGTTTGATGATAAGGAGAATCCTAGAGTGACTAACTCAGACACTCAGACATGTGGAGCTCAATTAATTTCCCTGCCCTGCATCTGTGAGTGATGTGAAATGTCCCAGGGCTCCCACTTGATGCCCTAGAACAGTCTCTTCCTTGGTCCTGCCATCCAGCTCCATGAAGTGACCTTGGCCTTATGCCAAATTTAAACCTTTAATTTAACTGAAATTTATCCTGTCCCTAAGAGCTTCTTTTAGAAAAGAGAAGTATTTTACAGCCTTAATTCCTCACTCCCAACATAGTTTATGCCCCGGCTCAAAAGAGACATCTTCCAGAATGGAAGATACTGCACTGACTTCTTGAAATGGTATAAAGTGAGTGAGAACTGAGTGATGTCCCAAATAGCCCTGAACTTCAAAATGGGAGTATCTGTAATTTACTTTAGTCATGCTAAGTCACATAAGTTAACAAAACCATGTGAAAGTCCCTTGTTAAAGCTTCACAAGACTCTAGAGGTACAATGCTACCAAGTTGATCAGAATGTTTTATCTTTTATGTTTACTGTAAAGAACAAAGCTATCATGCCACTGAACACCTAAGCTGAACTCCATTTAGGGTGGTAGAGGACATAGGAGGAAAGGAAAGGGTCGAGCTTTTTGTGAGGGCTAACTGGAGCGATCACAAGTTTTTCTTCATGAAGTGGTTTTCCTCAGTTTCCATGTGACTGTTGCAGATGATGGAAGGCTTGCTCTCACATTGGGGGAAAAGAAGTTTTGAAGAAAGATGTTAACAGGGAAGAAGTGAGCCTAGTGAAGGAAGTGTTGTGACCAATGTGCTAAGACTTGTCTCGACTAATTGATGTTGTCAGCAAGGCTGGGGTACTGGAAGCTGCACGGTTCGTCTAAGTTTTATACAGCGTGAATCCTGTAAAGCTGTCACCCTGGTATGACTGTTCACTCACTGGAAGGTAAAGAGTGAACTGCCAGCATTTCCTCCCATATAGTTAGATGTATTTCCTTCCAAGTGCTTCCTGAGCCTTTTGAGAGAGAAGGCAGCATGGAGCAAATGGTTCAAAATGGTGAACGAACTGGGATGGCAGGCTGGATTTGGTTTATTGGCCATTCTTTGGCCATCTCTGGTCTAATCTACACCTACAAAGCTATCACAGCTCTTTTAGTTCCCTTGTTGAAAATCCTCCAATATTCACCCTTTATTTAGAGAAACTTACAGGCTTTATCACGAATGAATGCTCATTCATTGCAGATCTGTTGCTTAGGAAGGAAGTAAAGGGATTGCAGAGGAGCCCTTCCTGCTTAATGCCTCAATAGAGGAAGAAAGTGAAGCAGAATAAAATTCCAAAGTTAAACTTTAAATCAGGTGATTTCTAATGTTTTAGCTTATTGCTTTGTTGTCTTTCTCTCTTTTGCAGAATCCTAGACTCAACTCAGCAGAATGCACACTCTCCTGTCGGGAACTAGTTGTGATTTCATTACCAATTTTGGCTTGTTACCTTGACAGTCTCAGCTGTGGGCCCAACCCATGAGCTTTCTCTGGGGTCCATGGCCAGAACCAAATTCACTAGAACCCTGCTATCTAAACAACACATTACACATTCTTTGCCCTGATGGCACAAAATACATACACCAAAGGATAAAACCAAACTAATCAAAAGGACTGTGGGTCTTGGATCTGATTTTTACTTTGAACTTGTCCTGGTGGGGAGAAAGAAATTGTGCAAATCATAGCTGGCTCAATATATTATTGGATTCAATTCCATCCAACAGTCCTCAGCAGACAAGAAGAGCACTTGCAGGTAAATGCTTTTGCTCCCACACACATATCACACCCCTAAGGCACAACACACTGTCGCTCTGTGGGAATGATGCATGGCTCGTCTGGTTGGCTTGTAGAAGCTGGGAATGGATGAAACGTAATTAGAGCAGATGGTGTCTCTGGAAACTGCCAGCATGTAAGAAATCTCTAATGACCACACTGAGATTTTTCAAAATCCTCTGATTTAGTCTAAATTGGGTGGATTTTCATGGGATTAAAAAAGCGCACATCCCTGATACCACAAGGATTCTTGTAAAATCTCAAGTAAATACTTCAATCTGCAGACAACCTTGATATTTTCAGTAAACCCTCATGAATTTTAAAAACCAAACAAAAGCCTATCATATTTCCTCTAGCTACAGCAAGGATTCCATCCTTTTAGTGGAAACCTTTCCAACAAACTCAAGACTGAGGAAGGACCTGATACTATACTTTTGAATTTGAACAGTTAAATATGAAGAAGATCAGGTGAAAAAATAATGTACCCAACTGTGGGATCCACTGTCAGCAGTATCTGTGAAAGTATTTCACAGCAGTTTTAAAGATGTGCAGTGGTATACTTTTTATTAGGAACACGAATATATTTTAGCATCTGAGAAAACAGTTGAAATTTTGTGTAGATTAGCAAAATACAGATGAATTTATTACTGTTGGATTTCTTTCTTCAGCAAATTGTTTCCATTAGGAGTTAGATTCTGAAATGCCCAGTAGCCACTTCTCCAGGCTCATTCGAACTTCCAATATTCTTGCACACAAAATTCTATAAGGTTAAGTGATAGAAACATGTTCATATTATTTAAAAAGTCACTTTTGTCTCATTTGCAGAGTTCTTGATTGTTCTCCACTTAGGTTAGTATTAGGTTAACCTTGGATAACACTTCGGGATTTAAAACAAATTATATTCAAAAGTTATAAAAAAATCGTTTCTGTTGATATCAAATCAACAAAATAAACTAATGATCTGATTTAATCAAGAAGCAATATGTCTTCCTACACCACCTGCAGAGCAAGAAAAGTCTTTGTCTCTTATCTCTTCAAGGTTTTCCTTTCATTGGCTGTTGATTACATGACCTCTGGCAATAAAGTATTTAATAGTATTATTTCCATCTGTCCACCTGGATCAGATTTGTAGTGACATGTTGGAGTTTGGGGGTTTTTGGCCACATTTTAAATAATGACCTAATTTTTGATACAGTGCACACTAAATTTTTAACTATTTGGAAATCTCAAACATAATTTAAATAACTGGTCTTATTTTATTTCTTTTACTAGAAGTCAACATAAGGTCAAAAACAATTTGATAGCATTTTTACTTTCTTATCAAAGGGGCTGTAGAGTTCATAATAGAGATTATCTTACATCTTCTTTTCTGTAAATTTGTTTTGCAGAAAAGAACCAAAGATCCTGAGTGATTCTGGAACACTATGAATTCAGAACTGCAGTGGGCTTCAAAAAATGATAGATCCACCTTTTTTCCCCAAGGACTGTTCCTTTATCCATGGATTAGTGGCACGCAGATGGTTGTGCAACACTTTATTAAAAATACTCATGATGAAGACTTCACAGGCTCTACAAGCCATAATTCCAACATTTCACCATCCCAAAATTGGAAAGATTTTCCCTGTGGTTTATCTAAATCCATTGATTGATATCAATCGATAAACACTGTAAGCCCTTATTCTATCTGGATGGGCATTTTTCACAGTATTTTCATTAATATGTTAGATAGAAGACAGTCCTGATGGTAGGTTTTCAGGGCCTTTTTTCTTAACATCTTCTTGGAAAAGGATCTTTTCTTAGTAGACTTGAACTTTATAACTTTTCGTCTATGAAACTGTTTGCAATGTGTTACTATGATAAGAATTGAAGGGAATAGTGGATGTATTTGTCAGATGGCTATATATAGTAGCAATTTTGAGTTTTTGTGATCCAGTGCATGTATTGACTGTGTCCTGATCATTTATTGGTCTTCTCTACTGTCCTATAACTATTCGGTTACCTGCAAAAAGCACTCTTGTCTCATTCAAGGTCTCAGAGTCTTGTGTAGCTAATCTGATCTTATCAGAAAACATAATTCTTCTTAGTATTGGGGTGAGAAATTTTACTTGTGACACTATAATTATAACCAGTTTGTTTTTTCATTATTTATTAATATAAAATATGGCTACTCAGTCAAAACACTGTCTCTATAACACACACTTTTGCCTTTTTCAGTATTTTTGCCTTTAAACACCTGCTGAATTTTCATGACAATGGGGTTGCTCAGGTACTTGGCAAGCTCTTCTGGACCAATCAGTTTCTCACTGACAATTTGCATGTGTCTGTCACGGTTTGACCCCAGCCAGCAACTAAGAACAATGAGCTGCTTGCTCACTTCCCCTTGGTGGATTGGGTGAGAGAATTGGAAGAATAAAAGTGAGAAAATTCGTGGGCTGTGATAATGACAGTTTAATAGGTAGAGTAAAAGCCACATGCACAAGCAAAGGAAAAAAATTAAGTCTCCACTTGCCATGGGCAGGCAGGTGTTCAGCCATCTTCAAGAAGGCAGGGCTGCATCAAGCATAACAGTGATTTGGGGAGGAAAATACCATCACTCCAAATGTCCCCCCCTTCCTTTTTCACCTAGTTTTTGTTGCTGAGCATGATGCCATATGGTTTGGACTATCCCTTTGGTCAGCTGGGGTCAGCTGTCCCAGCTGTGTCCCCTCCCAACTCCTTGTGTACCCCCATCCTCCTTACCAGAGGGCTGGGGTAGGAAGCAGAAAAGGCCCTGACTCTGGGTGAGAGTCACTCAGCAATAATGAAAGCTACTGTGAAGAAAATTAACTCATGTTGGCCAAAACTAGTACAGTGTCTCATTGGCTTCTTAACTTACAAGCTATGCTTCTTGGCAAAGTTAATTGAAGAGAGCTATGTGTGTGGCCATAGAGCAAAGCTCACATATTCCTGGTGGGGTGCCCTTTAATCTGTTTTCTGACATGTTCCTGAAACATTCCAAATAGGTCTACTTTTTATTCCTTAAACCTAAGAAATTCTGCTCAAAATATATTATTATGTCCTGAAGTAATGTGCTTTATATTCAGATGGAGAGGGACACGAGCTTTCTTTCTTCAAATACTCGGCTGCTTTGCACCTTGAACATCTCTGAGAAATGAAATTCTGACACAAAACCGGAGTATTAGCTTTAGAGGATAATCATGCTATTTCTATCAGTGCCTATTTCTACCAATACACGCTTTCCTGGACTACACAGTTCTTAAGGGAAGAATTTCAGGAGCAATATGAGGGGTTTTGTACCCTCAAAGACTGGTGGTGGTGTTAAAGAACTGAGAACTTGCCATACAAGGCCATGTAATTGCTGTAAGACTTAATTATTCTGGTGTCAGTCATAGATGCTTTGAAGGGAAACATACAAGCTTTGTATTAAAGAGAGGTGGTAAATCCTACTTTGTCATGATCTAGAAGAATTAAAAGTTTGATTTAAGAGCTGCATCATGAAGGTTAATATTTCTTCCAGAAGTGCATTGGCATGAGCTATCAAAACTCTTTTACCAATACAAAATGTTCAAACTTCTTCAAAATTCAATTAAATTCCTGTATTGAGCAACTTCCTTCAGGTACAAGTTTCATAGGTTATGCTTTTACTGTGGGTAAAAGTATTTCCTCATAACAGTTTTGACTGCCATAGTGGACAAATTGATTTCCAAATATAGGAAAAAATGCAGCTCTAAAGCACTCACATCCTCAGCTAATAAAAGATGATAAAAAAGATGCTGCAAATTTCTCTTGTCTGAGCAAAAGTGAATCACTTTAAAAAGGTTGCAGTTATGAAGAGGAGTGGGGTACAGGAACAGGCCAATACATTGACTCAGAAAATGCAAAATTAGTCATTATACAGGAAAACTAGGAATATGAAAGGTGAGCTGCTGTTTGACGTGAAATTGCAGAAGTTAAAGTTCACTTGCTTGTTCTTGAAACAATTAAAAGGTGCCCTTGAATCTGTGGTCAAGAAAACTGGGAAGAGTATTATTATGGCTGACCAGAATGTCTGTTTTATATTTCCCCAGAATTTGTTATTATGTCCTTAAAACTGTGGTTGACAGGAAGTAATTTGACAAAAGGAATTTAATGTACTACCAGAGATTTGGAAACCAGAGCATGATTACCTGTAACCAGCAGACAGTGCAGCTCCTGTAGATTGACAGCAATGCAGTTAAGTATCAGAATCTAGCCTGGTTTCTCTGTGTGACCAATTTGGCCATGTGACCATTAAAAAAATTTAACACATTTGTAAGGAAGGCTTGTAAGGAAAACAATACTTTGCTTTTTTTTCTCTCAATGCTTGAAAAAGTAAAAAGAATGATTGGTTAAAAACAAAAGCAAAATGAGTAAATTCAAATCACCAGTATAACTACACTTAAGAACATGTGTTGTGTTCTCCTTGCATCTCTGAGGGAAACCAGAAATAATTTTTTCAAGTGAAGTGTGGGAGTATAATGAATTATCCAACATTTCACAACAGTTACTTTCGCTTTCTCCTAATAACAGCTAACAAAGTTCTTGTTGATGCGGCTTTTCATGTGGAATAAGGGTTGAGATTATGATATAAAGATTGAAGAATGTGTTTTAAGAGAATAGATTTCAGTTAACTAATGTGATGTTAAATAATTTTTCACCAACATTTACATTACAGATTATGTAAGTGAGTAAAGTCAACGGGACTTCACATGCCAAAAAGATCCATAAAGAGACCCATGACCATAAACCTTAGGGAAAGATCTAGGGAAAATAGCAGTAACCAGGAATATGCTATATGTCTTTTTGTATTTTCTGAGCTTTCTTTAACATACCAGATCTCATAGTTGACCTTGTTTGAACAATTGGCCTTTGAACAAATGGTTGGATTACAGACCTCCTGAGACCCTTTTTAACTTGAATGACCTCAGAACTGATGAGCCTGAAATGTTGAAGAATTTTTGTTTTCGTGTGTGCTACTTTACATCAGACAGAAATGTTGTCTTACATTACTTTGAAATGTCATTTTTCAGTAAGATACACGTCGAAAATTGTTAACTTATAACCACTATTTATTTTTTAACTGATTGCAAATATATGTAATCATGTACAAAATGTTGTGGATTATGACCAAGACCAGCTGGACGATACATTGCTTCCATAAAATACTATTACATATTCAACTAATATGCTTAGAATACAATCTACTTATGTCATTACATCTTTTAATTAATATTTCTATTTATAGGGAGCTCACAAATAATGTATGAATGTTTCATTCTTCCTGAATGGCTCTCCAGGATGATGTAACCCAGTGATAAATGAAAACACAGATAGCCAGACACTGTTCTGGCCTTCATTCATCTTTACTTGCAGGCTGACTATTTCTGTAAAATTTCTATTGAATACTACTTCTACCAGGTACTACTTCTGTGAAAGAACTTGACAAGTACTACTTGCCCGTCAAACACAGCACCTTGGAGAGTATTCTGAATAATTTATTGGAATACATTTTAAACTCAAAATCCAAAAAAAATTTTCAGGAAAGTTGATTTCCATTTCTCAGCTTCTTAGATTCCCACAACTCTAAACATTCCAAGGGAGCAATGATCTCTGAAACCTACAAGTATAATTTCACATTTTCTGCTTTATTTTACCTTATTTATCTGTTATGCCCAAAAGAATGCTGGTTCTGACTTCCATACTCACAGGGTATCTTGAAAGTGTAGCTAATTTTGCCTTTGTGATATCTGCATCTGCAGTCATTGACCCTAACTGGAGTTGCAACTTGTTTCTCACAGCAAAGATCTTAGCTTTTTTTATTCCATGCCTTATAAAAAGTCATCACAGTGACATATATATATGCACAGCACCACTTTTTGCCTCTGGGGAACTACCCTACTTGATGCTGACTAAAATTTTAATCCTCAAAAGCTGAGTTCAGAGTTAATTAATTACAGTTCTATTTATGTATTTAGAGAGTAAACAACTGCTAAAAGTATTATTAAGAAATTAAAGAAGAAATTAAAGCAACCACAGTAATAGATAATTTTAGTTTCTTAATTGCATAAATTGCTTCTTGCCCAATTATTTTTAACACTGCCTGTCTTTACAACTTTTCATAATAACATCTAAATGGAAAAATCCAAAATGATGAAATAAGAAACATTAAAATTCATAAAATGCTATGTTTAATCCTTGTGGCAGGTCTTTTTTTGTGTGAGGAATACTTATGAAACTAGATAATTTCTCTGTCAAAGGTGTTTCAGTCTCGTATTCACTAATTTTTTTTATTATTTAATTTCTTTTTATGCAGTGTAGTAAAAATACAGAAGCAGTTATGTTTTCTTACAAGAGTTTCTCTTCACAGCAACTACTACTGCAACAGAGCTGCTTCACTGGATGTATTCTGGAGGTGGGAACTAAGTCTATACAAAGGGACTGAAAAGAAACCTAATAAGATTTTTTGATTTCTCCTATTGCTGCTCTGAGGAATGAAACTGGGAATCTCAAAAGTTTCCAGTCCCTTTCAGCTCCAATATGTCAGTTTCTGGGGGCACAGAAAGCCTCTGGATTTATTCTAGTGATTCTTGTGAGTGAATAGAAATCAGTTTTGAAGGATAACACAAATAATTGCTTGGGCTAAAAGTAAAGCCGGAAAAAATCTCCATCAGGGTGTTTATTTCATTGCTTTTCAGTACCTTTAATTCCATTTTTGTATTATTCAATATTCAATAAAAAGTGTTCGACTTTACAGGCATTTTCTATCACAATTCACATCACGTTATGGGCAATAATTGGCACTAGTAAGACACATTAATGAGTACAATGAGTCAGACAGCTTCCACTATTCTGTGTGAAAGTGATACCTACCACTTTAGCAATACCTGTTTAACTACATTTTAACAGCAGTTTCACTGCTTAAGGGGAAAAATTCTTGGAAGCAGGAGCTGAATTTTATAGGCTTTTATAAAAATCCAACAAACACACACACACAGAGAAAGCAGAGGGAGAAAGGAGGAAATTGCATAGGAAGAAAAACCTGAAATAGAGTGGGTTCATATAAACAAATAAGAGAGCATTGGATAACTGTTTCCTGGAGAGTCCCCAGGCCCTGAAAGCACCAGTAAAACCTGGATTCTGTTCTGCATTTTTTGACACAGCGTTGTTGGAAATCTGGTGACTCTGCTTTATTCACACCGCAGAATACTTTTTGTCTGAGTTCTAAGGGTACAGAATGGTGAAACTGCATCTTGAAATTCCCTTGGGGAGAGGAAAGAAATGAGTCAGGCTTACACTTTTTTGGGACATTTGCTACAACCAGCAGACTTATATAACAGAAAACCATGGATAGCTCACTATTTAAAAAAAAATGTATTCTTTAATATACGCATATATATTAATATAATATATTATATAGGTCTATATTTAACACATTCAAAATCAACAGAGTTCAGTTTGGCTCTTTAAAAGAATGGCCAAAACCCTTCTTGAAAGGATTCACAGCTGTGACTATTAAACAGACAGAAGTGTTTCTTCCTTGAACTGCAGGACTCGTCTGTAGCAACATCACCCCTAACATCATCCTGGCTTTACACACTCATTTTGAGTTAGAGTTCTTCTGGCTCAGGGTACTGGGCGTTTGGGGTCTTATGCTGAGCTAATTTTCTCCTGATATATCAGGTTATGTGGAAAAATCTTTAGGGTGAGCTTCCCTCTTTGGACATTTTCCACACATTAGATACTGCAGCACCTGACCTAGAAAGCTCTTTGTTCTTTAGTGGATCTAAGGGAACTTGGAACATTGTCCACAGGGGTGTGGAACAGGAGGGGAATGGGAACAAAGTTAATTATGACTGTGCCCAGTTCCTGTGTAACACTGCAACAAGTAGTGTGTTGGACTGAAATATACACAACAGCATCATCTGTCTCTAAAACTGCTATCTATTGAATTGTTTGAGACTGAACTTCTACAAAATGAAACCATATGATTTTCTCCTGTTTTTTATGCACTTTTATTCATGTTCAAAAACTGAAGCAACCAGGAGGCTGCCCTTGGCTGAGAACCAATCAGCGCCTGCAAAAATCTTACAGAGAAATGAAATAGTTCTGTAGTTATGACTTTAATTTTATCACATATCCAGCTGGGAAAAGATGAGGGACTAACGTGAATCCTCCTCAAAGAGCAGTGAGACAATAAAATGCAAAAAGAGAAAGCCAACAGTTATGTGTTTGCAAGATAAAGCAATTTACTTTGATTTTCAGTACTGTTTCGGAACTGAGACTTCTTTGCCTCATCTGACATCCTCTGGAAGGAACTTTGCATAATCAGAATTACCATTTTTAAGATATTGAGACATTATTATATTGTTCTATTGTCATATTTGTTGAGGCATCATTTGGTTTTTTTACCTGGGACAGCTTTGCTTGCTGACCACATGGATGATCCTATGGTGAAATGGTTGTGTGGCTTTGTTCACCTGCTTCTCAGGGAGCCCGAAGGCAAAGCAGAGCTTTTCAGCAGACTGCCATTTGTTTATGATTTTGCTTCACAGTGAGAAGAGAGTTATTGCTGAACAAAACACTTCTGGCTGCCTAACCGAGTGACTGATTTGCTGTCTGTCATTACTCACGGGGTATCAGACTCTGGGATAGGGTAATGGGGCTGATGTTCTCCTCAGCAAGCCAAATAACTCTGAAGGACGAGCAGGTACCTGTGCTGCAATACTGATTTTTGTCTTGTTCCAAAATACTGTCCAAAAGTAGGCACCATCACATTACTGAGAAGGCTTCTAGCCCCACCTATTGTCAGCCTTGCTGGACACACTGCAGTCAGACACTTCTGATTTAGCCAAGCATTTCCCTGGGTTGAAGTTTCTTGTTGTGTGACTGCTTGGGTTGCTTATATTTTCTTTTAAATTTCAGCCAAAATATTTCATCTCTGTTAGTGATTTAGAATACTAAAAAAAAAAAAAAAGGGGGTTTATCACAAATGAAAAAGAAAATGAGTTCTACCTTCTTTCTGCCTTAGAACCAGTACATAAGATTTGGGAGAGTAGTAACTACATTGAAGATCTTTCAGCCAGGACTGCAGTTGAGCTGAAACTACAAACAGAAACACAGGAACTTATGCTGTTAAAAAGTGTTATTTTTCTTACTCCTTGTAGTAGCAGGTTAGAGATATATTAAAGTGAGTACCCTGGGTCAATTGATAATTTTCTGATGAATCTCTGTGCCTGTATTGGGTCTGACTGAGATGGAGCTCACTTCCCCCCAGCAGCCCTCACGGTGCTGTGCTGTGCAGTGGTAGCTGGAAAGGTGTTGATAATAACACACCGATGTTTTGGCTACTGCTGGGCACAGCTGGCACAGCATCAGCTCTGTTTCCCCAGCATTCCACTCCTCATCAGTTGGCTGGCAAGATCCTGGGAGGGGACACAGCTGGGACACCTGACCCAAGCTGACCAAAGGGATACAATGTTCATCTTTCGGACAAACCACCATGTGTGCTGAAGTCCTGCTCCCTGGGAAGTGGCTGGACATTGTTTGCTGATGAGAACTAGAGAATAAAAACTTGGTGTTTTACCTCTGCTTGTGCATACACAACCTTTCACTTTTGCTCAACCTGTGAGGTTTTTTCCATCTCATTCTCTCTCCCCTGTCCAGCTGAGAAGGGGGAGTGATAGAGTGGCGTGGTGGGACCTGCTGTCCAGCCAAGGTCAGCCCACCACAGCACCACAGGTCTTTGTCATTAGTGGGACAGCAAACTGGGCTAACAACTCTTATCCATCATAGAAGGATAACCGGACTCTCTCATCTCTTGTGGCTTTTTTTTTTTTGAACATCCATATATTTCTGGAAGAGAGAAGAGGAGGGAGGAGAGGGGAGAGGAGAATGTGTTTATATTACATTCTCTTACATAAGCATGAGCACAGTGGAGCAAATTTTAATCCTGGTATTTCCTCAGCTTTTAATAACTGATTTGCAAAGTTAATAATGTGCTTTCAGTGTGGGGTTTTTTTGTGTGAGTTTTGTGCAGACAAACCCAGAGCATCACAGGAGCTATCTAAGTGTGTGCAAGGACAGCAGCAATGCCCCATAGACCTCATATTTTAACAAAACCCACAGCAGTGACTGATGAAAAGGTGAGGAAATACCTGTATTATGGGAAGAAAAGTGGAGTGTTCAGCTTTAGGGCATCTTAGGTTTTCTGTCAAGGATAAATAAAAGAAAATTGTTTACTTTCTATATTGTTTCTTTGGAAGTTAATCTTTCTGTAGTGGATTAATATAGGAAACACCATGAAAGCGTTGAAGGAAGAAGTTTCAAGAGATAGCAATTACTGCTTAGGTACAGATGCACTACTAATAAATTGGCTTGAGGCAGCCACAAGGTAAATTTTGAAGGTTTGAAAAGCAAGATAAACAGTTGATCTGAGCTCCTGTCAATCAGCTCTGAAGGACTTCTTCACTGTAAGCAAACCTGCTCTCCAGGGGATGCTGTGTCCCACTTATAGCTCCAAATGCTCCATAATCTTCCATACCAAGCCCCTCAACAGGAGCTTTGAACTATCTGCCTCCTTGGAGAAGATTTAGCTATCTCTGAAAGACCACATGTCCTTAATGAAATCAGCTGCGTTTCCTACTCCAGACCTGGACGAAAGTGCAAACCATCAACAAGAGACACAGGGTGTTTCTTTATTCCTGAAGGCAAAATGACCCAGCACTTCAGAGGAGACACTACTGATAGGCACAGGGCTAAAATTTTGTATGGAGAGTCAAATAAGTTGCCACAAGGCCAAATGTGACTGTAATTTTCACCACAAGACAACATTCATCCTATCACTTGAAGTTAAAAAGCAAAATTGCAATCTATTTTCTCTATTTCTTTACTTTTATACTTTCTTCTTTTACATTCCTCTAAATGTCTGATTTAAATCTCTAAAACCTGAAAATGTCTAAATTCTTTGCTCCCAACCTTTGATATAATGAATCTTTCTTACCTGTGATGTCCAAAAGTGTGCTAGGCATGTAACCAAAAGCATGTCTCCCCTATTTGGGACAAATTCGGCTTGGAAGACTGAGCACAGAGCTCATGCTGTAAGAATTTGGTCACATCTACAAGATGCAGTTGTGGGCAAGTTAGAGATTCCCAAGGCAAGCAATGGAGTAATGTGGCTTCTGGAGTAAAATTTATCAGCTTGTCTGCACTCTACTGCTTGTTGTAGAATGGTTGTTATTCATGCAATGAAGACAATACAAGTGTTGTTGAAGTTGCAACATTATAATTGACACATTGAAATGTGTTTAACAAAAGTTTTCTTAAAAGAATAACCTGGGAGAAAACATTTTGATTCAGTCTAACATAAGGTGTTGACCTTTCCTATTTTCAAATTACCTTTCCTTAACAAGTTTTCATTTCATATAATTCAAGTTAGTCAAAATCATAATGAAACAAGTAATTTCTGGTGAAATGCAATATTTTCATTCACCCAATACATTATTTCCTGAATGTTATTTTGTATACAAGGTACATTTTACTTGTAGATTTATTTATTACTTTCATTCTCTTTAAGAACACAAAGTATCTTCTCAGTCCAGGGTACAAAATGAAAAAATTTGCATTTGCAGAACAGGAATGATATTTTTCATTTTGCAGCTTGTGCTCAAAACATATTCTGTTCCAAAAGGACATAAAAGAAGAGGTGCCTGGGGATTATCTGACTGCCCAGGAGATTATGAGGGCAAGGTTTGTTGCTTTGGCTCGGACCAGGACAGCAGCTGTGGCTCTGTAAGAGAAGGCTCTGTAACTTGTGGGATGTGCCTTTGAGCCTGGTGTGCCCCAGTGGCATCTGCAGGGAGTTCTGTGCACAGGTGTGACTGCAGGTCCTCCTGCAGCATCACTGCTCGAGTGCACACTTGTCAAGGCTCATTCATGGAGTGCAAGACTCACGAATTGGCATCCTGTATTATCTTGGCACTTACTGTTCTTCATCCCATCTTACTACAACTAATTCACATGAGCTGAACATCTGTCCTCCTTGTCGTCTGACACGCAGGCCTCAGCTGGCTGGTGGGTCCCTGTGGGGCCTGATGAGGTGGGTGAGGCACATTAAAGTCCCAGAGCAGTCAAGAAGCTGAAACAGAACCCCAAGGCAGCAGGGAGCAGGAGTGAGCACAGACCCTGTCACACACCACAGCATGGAGTAATGGCTGGGGCTGACAACTTGAGATGAAGGCAGTGGCTGCTTGAAAGTGAAGAGTGGATCTGGATTTTGGTTTGGACTTTGGTGCTACTGACCCAATTTGTGAAACGTTGTGCCTATACTGTGCATACAAAAACATTATAAAGTATCCTTGCTTTAGAAGAGACATGGAGTTGTTTAGCCTGGAAAAGGGAAGGCTCTGGGAGCACCTTATTGTGGCCTTTCAGTAAATAAAGATGACTTAGAAGAAAGATGAAGAGAGACTTTTTACCATGTTGTGCAGTGACAGGACAAGGGACAACAGTTTTAAACTGAAAGACAGTGGGTTTAAATTGGCGATAAGGAAGAAATTCTTGACTATAAGAGTCATGAGGCACCGAAAGAGGTTGTCTAGAGAAGCTGTGGATATGCCATCCCTAGAAGTGTCCAAGGCCAGGTTGGATGAGGCTTTGAGCAACCTGGTATAGTGGAAGATGTCCTTACCAATGGTAAGGAGTTTGGAACTAGATCTTAAGACATCTTCCATCTCAAACCATTCTATGATTCTATGACATTAAAAAACAACTTAGTTAACCTCTGTAGCACGCTCAGGAAATGTCTTATTATTGTTTTGAATTCTTTGCAGCATTGCAACAATCCAGGGAGAAAAGTTTTACCCAGACTTTCTGATTTCCAGATCTGTTGTAATCTGGTTTGTTTATCTTTTTCTTTTAGGGCCCTGTGCCTTCATCTGGCACAACTAAAGTCTTATTTTCTGTTAGGTTTCTGTTAATCCAATCAAAGCTTTCCATATCAAGGGGGAAGTGTGAGAGAAAGAAAGTTTGAAGAAATACGCGTGTGTATTGGAAGAAAAAAATTGCTACAAAGAAGATAAAACCTGTTAAAAACAACCAGAAAAGTCACAGTTACCTCTCATTTACACAGCCATGGTTTTAGAATTGTGTTTCTAGAATTTATGGTTTGGTTTATGGCACTAACACAGAGTGTTTTAGAATTAAGGGAGCAATGAGTCTTGGTTTTCTGTTAGATTTCCATTGGGGAATCTAACTTCTGCTATTGATTGCCCCAGATAATCAGCCTTATTTTCAAGATAGATATTATACAGCAGTATTTGCAGTCTGCCTGTCAGATAAAAATCCCCTAAGATCACTGAAACTTTCCTTCAAAACACAGCCACAGTTAGGCCTGGGAGATGTTCTGTCTACAGGGAATTGCCTGCCTCTGCAAGCAGATCTGTTCTACTCCTAGAGTGACTCTGTTAAATCAATTGTAAAATTATTTACATAAAACATCTTTCATATAAGCTATTCCAGGATACTCTGCATAATTAAATAGTACAATTACAGTATATGAGGAAGCTCTGCTGTCAGGCAGTCTTGTGATCCAGGTATTGATTTCACTGGTGAATGGTTTGCAGTCCAAAAAAAATCAATATGTAAACAAGTTAAGAACACAAACACAGTAGAGTTTTGGTGTCTGCCTACAAGATGGAAAGTTGTAACACTTACGCCCAGTGTCACAAAGTAAAGATCTGGTTTCTTGCCAACAAGTTTTAGCATATGCTTTTCAGATCGCCACTGATTTCTACAGGTCTTGTTCTCTCAATTCAGTGTAGTTCTCTCTTCCATCTGTCAGCATAATCATAGAATCATAGAAACGTATAATAGTTTGAATTGGAAGGAACTTAAAGGTCACCTCATTCCAACCGCTGTGCCTTGTTCAGGAACACCTTCCAGGAGATCAGGTTGCTCGGGGCCCCATCCAACCTGACTTTGAACACCTGTGGGGACAGGGCACCCACGGCTTCTCTGGGCAACCTCTTCCAGTGCCTCAGCACCTGCACAGTAAAGAATTTCTTCCTAATATCTAATCTAAACCTACTCTTTTTCAATTTAAAGCCATTTCACAACACACAATATCACAATACAGCACTGCTTACAATTTCTTCTTACATTCGGTTACCTCTTTGCCTTCACTTCTCTCACTTTCCTATTAAATATTATTAATTTCTTCCCATTTCTGCAAAGGTCTGCTGTGTTCACAGCTCTCAGCCCTCACTCATACTTTGTTACTCAAGCCTGTTTATGACATAACCTTTTGCAGTGTTCTCATAGTCTTGCTGTTGTGATGTTCCCTGTAATGTTTTTGGGGTGCTTTTTGATAACTAGAATTACTTACTAGGTAAGGCAAATTACTTTTAAAACTTTTTACTTTTTTTCTGAAGCATCCTTAATATCCAGCATCCTGGAAAATGTATTTCGAATGAGGAAGGTAGGTTGCAAACTTGCCTTCAAACCAAGAATTGAGACACTCTAACTTCAGGTATCAAACCTGGGCAGCAGTATTTAGATCCTGACCCCTCTGTAAGGCAAATAAAATTTCCATGGTGTCTTCCTGAGTCCTCAGTGATTCCATGAGGAAACGTTATGAATTTGAACACTTAAGTTATATTTGAGTAATACCTTACAGCACCTGTGCACTTCCAGAGGAAATGTTCCATATATTTACAGTCTATAGAGGAATTTTCTGGTGACTGAGAAAGAACAAGGCAAAGACTCTACTTCTGCTCATGACTCTGCCATACCCTGTTCATTTGGTCTTCTATTCCTTGAATTTCCTATGAGGGTGATAGTGATTTAGAAATGTGTAAAAATAAATTCAGTATTGTATGTGAATGATCATATTTTAGAGTGGAAGGAGCCATAAATCTGATAGCTATGGATTGGTTTAGAGACTGAAATAAAAGACTATTTTGCCTGCTGAAATATCATCTCCTTTTAGTCAATATTCTTAAAGGAGCAAGATATAGCGATGTGAAGAATTTTTGCAGTGATCTCTTGAGATACCAAATAGGTTTCATTAAAATCTATTCTCTGACATGTTTGTTGTGACTGTATATTACAAGAGATTCACAATTAAGGTGTGACTGTCTTTTCAGTGGGACAGTATTATAGCAACCTGGAGAAGAGCCACTGTCACCAAACAGCAAATGTATTCCTTAAGCATAGCATTTACAGAATGGAAGCAATGTAAAATGAAAAGGAAACTAACCAAATTTCATACAGTTGTGCACAAAATAATTAATAAACTGATCAATAGATTATCATTGTGTAGATTAGATTTAGAAAAAAACCCAAAACATCCAAGACTAAGAAAAAGTAAAAGATTTTGTGTTTCAGCTTATCTTTTAAAAATAACTACTTCTTATTCTATAATTTTCTTTCTCTTCCTGGAAGAAAATTAATTTTTGTCTCCAATTAAAGATGCATCTGCTGAGAGTAGAACTTCATTGGTGAAGATATCTTATAAGGCACTTTGGGTAAGAATGTTTTTGGAAGGGTTTAATAACCTAACCGGAGGTTATTTACCTGGCCTTTGCTGAAGCCATGTAGATTGAGCTTTTTTTCCAGGCTTCATAAATGTCACCTTTATGATGAAAACATAAAACTCTCTTGAAGAGTAAATGGTCCATCTTTGTAAGTGTGTAGTATTTCTGGAATAGTCAATGGATTTTCTAAGGCTTTTGAGTCCTGGCAATTCTTCAAGAAAACACTACTGAAGGCAGAAGCACAATCCTGTCCCAGTGCAGGAGGATCAAAAAATGTACTAGGAGATCAGGTTAGTTAAACTGTGAACAATTCATTGACATCTAAATCAAGAAGAGAAAATAGAGCGGAAACTACATTAGATCACTAAGGATGGATATAAAAAGACAAAATGAGCAAGTAGAAACAACATCAGAAGGACAAAGCATGAGTGAAGTGTCATGAGGAAACATCAGGGATGATTTGGAATTATCAGCACCTTTAATCAGTATATTAGAAGGAAGAGGAAGACAGACCAAGGTCCATACTTTTCTGATAGCTAATGGACAGGAAAAGTGGATAACAAAGAATGTAAAGAAGGCAAATTATGTATGTGATTTTGAGACTGTCTTCACCAAAAAGGTCAACTGTGACCTAATACAGCTATGGTCAAAACCAAAGGAGTAGGGTCTCAGAATGGAGTATGGAAAGAACAAGTTAAAGAGTAAGCTAGGTAAATTAGATGTTTTCAACTCATCTGATCTGACAAGCTTTATCTTAAGATGCATGAAAACCTAAAGAAAGGAAGCCTCTTGGAACTGGTAACAACTTTGTGCTGCTAGGGAGAATGGATTATGTCTTCAGTGAAGGGAACAAAAAAGCATGCAAGACATAGTACATTAATTATTCTATTGTCAATCACTGGGAAAAAAAAAAACCCAGAAAATGAAACTATTAGAAGCTTTGGAAAAGTAACTAGGGGATGGATAGCAGCAGCAGACTTGGATTTCTTGAGAGCAAATCATGTCAGACCAGTATAATTTTCTTCTGTAGTAGCAGCTGGCTTTTTGGATAGAACAACAAAAATAAAATCAAATATTTAGGCTTCTGTATGATGATTGCCTAAGAAAATTAATGATATCTGTCTCCTGTTACAGAAACTGACAGACCTAACAGATTGCTGTGTTTGTATATAGTTAATTTGTACAGTACTTTGAAAAGTGGCTGTTTGTCTATTTGATTTTCATGGACTTTTAATGTTGCCTACAGAGCAAAAAAATGCACTACCAATCTGAACTAATAAAAGTAGTGCTCTGAAAGCTTTGAAAGGATTTAAACTCACATTTCAAAACCATTATAGGCAGAGGGACTGAGTCTAGCTTTAGAGGATGTGCAACAGCTGAAGGACATCAGGACTGGGCTTGAGAAATATTGAACATGCCACAAAAATCACATTGTAAAAAACATGTATGCATGTCAGTTTCTATGAAGCAAATGAAGAAGTTAATTGCCTTAAAACATAAAGTAAAAGTTTCCTTCTGAAGAAACAAAAGCTCCTCAGTGTCTCACTTGCCTGGATTCAAGATGCACATTTTTGCCCTTTACGGCCAATGCATTTTTAAAGCCTTATTGCTTGGCGTTGCCATGGCTACCAATCATGAACTGAAATCACTGTGTAATATAGTTTGTTTCCAGCCATAATCGTCCTCTAGCAGTCAGTTTTGAGCAACTAAAGGAGACAGACTCTAAGGTGGACTTGACAAAATCCTCTAATACTACGGGTGGTAAAAATCTGCTAGAGTTTATGGGCTGCTTGTTTGTGACTTACAAGGTGCATTAGCAGATAGGCATCATTACAGATATAGCCTAATGTGTGGTAAGTAAGTCTCATTATGAATGACATCAGTTCTTGGAGTTAAATTTGCTATTTGTGAAGACAAAGGGAAGAGAACTAATCCCCATCCTTGAATACTCATCCCTCCAGACCTGAAAAAATTAACTCATCTGCTTCCTATTTTGTTTGAGTGGAAGTCCTTTATCTGTTTTGGCATTTGAATAGAGTATTTTCTGCTTCCTCAAATATTAAATATAGCCTCCACACATGAGTTGGACCTTGCCAAGTGAGTGGTACCAGATCAATAGGAAACCTAGAAACAAAGGGAATTAACACTCTGTCAGACAAATAATTTTTGCGTTTTAAGGAGGCAGAACTTTATTTTTAATTGTGATTGTTTCCCATTACACAAGTCCAAATTATATCATTATTCCTAATATGCTGTTTGCAGTGATATATGTAGGCTAGGTTCAAATGGGGAAGATATTGTTACTTAGTGCTTCCCTATGCATTACTACTTAGTGCTGTCTGGTGACTTAAAAGATAATCTAATTCCTAGTTTCCTGTTTGCCTTTATTTTGGTAATAACAGTCCCATGCAAAAGGGTCCACAGCAGATCAGCTTGTGCTCTGCTCTGAGAATAAGTGTCGTCAGGCTAAAATAAGTCTGCTTTGGGACACCAGTGAGTCAGCAGTGTTCCTTCTGGGTAGGAAATGTGTCAAGGTTCCACCAAAACCTGTTAATACAGTGGAAGATGCTGCCCTCCAAGTGTGATAAAATGGGTAGGAGAATTGCCTATAAAAAAAAAGCAGGATGCTACCTGCCTGGCCACCCACTGATGTGGGTGACACTCACAGATTCCTGCTCAGCTGATTGTGTTCTGGAGCCATCTTCTAGTGCCTGTAGTGACTATAGCATCACTGTTTCCTGAGGTCACTGTCCTACCACAAAGTAGCTTTTGTTCAATAGAGGAGAAATAGTTTTAATTTGAAACCTGCTTCTCTTCAAAGAGCTGTTGTATAGCTTGAGGAGATAATGGTTGTAAAAAACATGGAGATTGTAAGCTGAAAATTAGTTTATAGTTCACATTTTCTCATGGCTTTATTGTTTTTTTCTAGTGCTCATATTTGTGTCTGGTAGCGTTTTTGCAGTTGATTAAAGAGATTTTGCTCTCGAGTATAGATCATGGCAAAAGAAAACTAATTCACACAATTAGCTAGATCCAGACTGTTCTCACTTAAGTACCTGTGAGTAATCTGACTGTGAGGGACTGACTAAAAAAGTCATTCAGAGTTCCACTGTAGAAATGAGATGAACTCTAGATTTCCAAGCCCCAGTGATCTAAATTTCAACACCATTTACCCACTGCATCTCTGTGTGTCCACACTACTGTATATTTGGTTCCCATAATAAGTACAGGAACCTCATGATTTCAGTACTTGAAAAGCAGACAGAATTCAGAGTATTTCTATACGCCACCCTTCCAGGGACAGCCTTGCAAACAGATTATCTATGCAATACTGGACCTCTTACATCACCTTATGATGGGGATGTGTACCGGTACAAGTGTCTAATAGATACTCATGTAAGCATCTAAAAGTTGAATGTCTAACTCTGAGCTGGCTACTCTATGTTGTCTTCTCAGTGTTGGTAGGGAAAAAGTTACCTAGGAGCCACTGCCCTCAAAGAAAATTGTCTAAGATGGAGATCTGTTAAGCAACTGAATTGTCACTCAGCTCCCTACATAGAGTTCTCTTGTCATCCTCTGTCTCTCCTGGACCTCTGCTGTCATTTTGCTTTGCTGCACTGGCACTGACCCTCAGCAGATCAACCCCCTGTGTGTTGCTTGAATTTGTTCACCCAGGAGCAGGTGTTTTCTTCTGGTTTAGTTCTCTGCCAGACTAAGTAAAAATGACTCAGAGAAAGGACTCACAAGTGCTGAGTTCAGAACAGTGCAGGTAGAGGGAGCACAAGCATGGTTGTGTGAGGTGATGGGACCCTCGGGGTAGCTCAGTTAGTTTGGTTCCCTACATTTTGGATAGACGGGTGCTGGGTGCATATTAAGGAGCAGATCAACATTTTTCTGTCACATTCACAAATTGGCCCAAATCCTGTATATGTGTACAAGCTTGTGCCAAAGTCTGTGAAGGTGCTAGGAAGGTTTAGGCTTTTATATTGAGACCTGCACTGAGAATACAATGATATTCCCTGAGTATTTTCACTTACCACTGGCTGCAGTTCTCCTGGGAAACAGGCTACCTGAAGAGAACTTATTTAACTTCTTCAAGTAGTCCTCAGAGGACTGCTGTAAATCCAAGTTAATTCATTTAGCTTGTCCTTCCTCTGTTCTGAAACTCCAGTGATACCCACTGTTATACGGAAATCCTCTTGTCTCTATGAACCATCTTCCTGTTCCTCTGTGCTGTGATCACACCAGATATTTCCAAACTAGTTATAAAAGCCTGTATATTTTCATATGCAGGCATCTTGCTCTACAGTTTTCTAAAAGTTTTCAAAGCCTGTTTGCAAGTGTCTCTTACATCACTGGATCTCTGCACATCTGTGTTGGTTCCTGGGGGCTTTTAAAAGCCTAGTTTTGTACCTTTTGTTTCCTAGAAAGCACCACTGACATAAGATTAACAGGCTCTCTACAGATTCAGTGAAGGGAAAATGGACAACTCTCCTAGCTCACTGATGCCATTCCCAATTCCCTGGTCAGAGGTCTGCAGAGGGCCTTCTGGTAGATTTGGAAGCTGTTTGCTGTCACACCTGATTGCCTGCTGACCTACCCATCACCTGCTGTGCAAGTAGTCAGAACTGAAATTCACCCAATGCTTTGCTTGAAATGACTCCGGACCGAATGCCATCTGGACCTACTCTCACATAAGTCTAAAGCAACCTTAAAAACCAAAGAATACCCTTTTATTCTAGCTGATAGACAGCAATATTGTCATCCTTCATTGAAAAAAAACTGTGTTATGTGTCCAAAGAATATTTTATAATAACTATTAAGGAAGCAGCTAATCCTACACAGTAGAGAACTAAGTTATAATGAAAGAGGTTTCTGCCTTTCAAATTACCTCATAGTAATGTAAACTTCAGTTCAAGTGTGGGGTTAACAATCCTGACAAAATATAGCATAAAAGTAATATCTCTGATTTTTTTTTCCCCAGACATTCTGACATTGAAAATTTTAAGCTAATTACTTGATAACAGGGATCAAAGGCAGATCAGTTAAGTCACTTCCCAAAGACAGCTTTTGATAATGCTCTTTTCTGTGTTCTTCTCTAATTAAAATTATTAATAAATTTGGTTATCTAAAGAGAAAGGGGAGGGAATGGGTGGGGAATTGAAAGATATTTTAATGCAGATTGGTTTTAGTTCATGTAGATTGAAGTTAATTATGGAAAATAACTTACTTTATTTTATAGAAGAAATCCCAGACAGACTGTAGAAAATGTATTGGTAATGTTAATACAGGCAACTTTCAGGTTTCCTTCTCTAGACTAAAAGCCACATTTTATATTCAGGGTGATATGACACGTCCTTTCCATGTATAAATTTAACAGTAGAGTCTTGGGATCATAGAATCCCATGATTCTATTCTATTCTAGAGTTTGGATGGGACTTCTGGAGGCCATTTGTTTGACCCCATGCTTAAAGCAGCAGCAAGGGCCCTGTCCAGCAGAACTTTGAAGACTTCAAAACGGAGATTCTACAGCCCCTTTGGACAACCTGTTCCAGCATTGGACTGCCCAGATGGAGAAAATATTTTTTTGCATCTACTTGGAAATACTCTTGTTGGAACCTGTGCCTGTTGCCTCTTGTGCTTTTGCTGCTTGCCTCCAAGAAGAGTCAGGTAAATTTTCTTTATAGCAAAGTTGGAAGTTACTTTCACAGGACAGCTAATCCATGTCCCTGTTCTCAGGAGAACTTAAAACCCTGGTATACTCCCTGGCAAAGGCTTCCTGAGACTATCTTTAAAACCTCCAGTAATGAAGATGCCACAACTTAGGTATTGATGCTTATCGATCTTTGTGGTTAGGAACACAGTCCATAATATCTAAACTATATCTTGTCCGGCACAAATTTAATTGCTATTGTTTTCTCTTACTCCCTGGATATGAAAAGTCACATATCACTACCCTTTCACTATATTTTCAATACTGGAATTTTTATCATGTTTTCCTATACTTCTTTTTTATTCCAAAAATAAACTGAGTTACCTCTGCATTGATCGATAGATCACATTTCCTGAATCTTTCAGTATTCCTGTTATTCTTCTTAGTGTGGCTGCATCTCTTGTAAAGTTTAGTGCCTCGAGCTATATGGAGACAAAAAGATTAATTGCTTCATAAGTTCTGCAGAATACAGTCCTGTTCATCTGGGATGGTGATTTGCATTGTTCATAACACCATTGCATTGTAACCCTGTCATACAGTTTGTGGCCCACAACAGTCTTTAATACTCCAAGGCACTCTGTCTTTTTTTGTCTTTCCTTTTTTTTTTCATATATTTATTTGTGTAGTTGCCGTTTTCTTTCCCTGGGTTGGTTCTTGCTGTTCATTGATTTTTAGGTTGGGTTTTTTGTTGTTATTGTTTTCAAATCCTTTTTTTCCAGTCTCAAGTAATTATCTTGAATTCTAATCCTGTTCTCAGTGGTGTTTGCAGTCTGATTTGTGCATTGAAGTCCACACACTTTGTAAGAGATTCTGTTCCATCAACCTTCCCATTAATCAAAATATTCAGTGGCACTCAGCTGATGTTCTGATCGATCTCACCTGACATGCTGTGCCAATTTGGTGTGGTCTACTAATATTTACTCTGGAATATTTTGCTGCAAAGCCACCTTTTGACAATTTTATCTAGACAAATTTTCTTCAATTTTCTTGAAACCATATTAGAGAACGTGGGCACCAAAAGCAATATTTGGGGAAAGCTGACACACTGAGATCCAAAACATCAGTCTAAACAACCCTGTTCACTTGCACCCTGAGACTACAGTGTTCCCTATCCCTTGATCTTCCTGACTTCAAAACACACACTGTGTAGCTGAGAGCTAGCTCATAGCTAAATCCATTCAGCATCTCGAAAATTTACATAGGGATTCTCATTTTCTGAGAGGCCCATTGAAACAGGAGCCCCTCTACACGCACCGACAAAATCCTGCCCCGAGACTTTTTTCTTTTCATCAGCATAGCTATATCCTTTCCCTGCACAACAACAGGTTTGTGACACCCTTCCTTAAGCCTCCCTCTGTCTTCAATATGGATTTTGCCAATAGACCAGTGTCAACTCTGTGGGTGATTTTCTTACACCTCTAGACAATGCATGTTATGCCAGCAAAATCCTGTGGCGGAGACCTGGCTTCAATTTCTTCAGTTTCAAACAATGTGTTTGCTTTTAAAAGCCTCCTCCCTTCCCGTCGGCTCTAAATTTACACTTGTCATTTGAGTGGTGACTCATACCCTTCTGACTCAGCCGCATCTAATCAGTGGCCTATTGAAAAAAAATATTTTTCTCTGACTTTGAAGAGCTATGTGTCAGTTTGCACACTAACCACCAATTCATACGCTAACAACCAACATGAAGAACAATCTAGACCTGACAGTCAGCTCCTCATCTAGGCTCCAAATAAATAGTGCCCAAACTGCATATTTGCTCTGAGTTTGTCCAGTTCAAATAGTTGTGTAGGCCTGAAAACAGTTTTTTTATCTTCCAATGGCAGGAAGGGAAAAGGATGCCCGCATTTTTTTCTGAGGGCTTTGTTCATGCCAGGCTAACAGATTCAAAGAAGCAAGAATGTAGTGCACATTTGGGAGAAGAGTCCTGCCCATAAATTGGTACTCTCTTATTTACTTATGTGCAGAGGGACTCTAGGTGTGTCTACACTAGCATTTTGGTTCAGATCAGGACTAGGTATTTTAAATTAACCCCCTCTTATACTTCCCATCTTCTGTTTCACATCACAGAGCATTCATGGAAGACAGAAACTGGAATCCCTCTGGCTAAAACCAGAATGGAAGAAAAACTCCAGGTGTGCACCTATTTCACTACAGCTGCCAATGAGCATACACCCTGGGAGAACAAGTTAGAGAGCCCCCTGAAACACAGGCCATGTTCACACAAAGTGTTTCCCTCAACAGATCCATTTATGTTGGACTACACTACTTGCCAGTGGGGACATAGACTTTGTTGATCACACTAGAATTTCTTCCCACCCAACTCCAAGTTTTTGATTCAGAATCAAATGCTCTTTTAACATTCTCATGTTATCCTCCCTTTCAGAGAGTTATAGTCCTGGTAGGGCTTTTCCTTGTTCCCACTTATTTTTACATTGAAAACCAAGTTATATTCAATAATCACTGAGATTTTCTTTCACTTAGCATCTAAATCTCAACCACTCAGCCTTGCATAATGGAAAAATCCCTACCATAGCATTCATTCAGCTTCAGCAGCTCTTTATTCCAGGTCCTTACAGCTAACTTATCCTATACAATGCTTCAGGACCTGAGGCACCTAACTAAGAGGAGTGGATTTTAAACCCCAGACTTCCAGATTTCTAGTCACTAAGGAACACTTGAAAACTGACCACATGATTCTCCTAAAAGTCCTTGAAACACAGAACTCTTCCTCTCATGCCATTAAAGGATGGGAAAAGAACTGTTTTTATTCAATGTCAAATGTGCACCCTTTCTCTTTTAGGTAGCTTTTTTGAAACATATATTGCAGCTTTGCAAAATGAAAAGGTTCAAATTAGCCCGAAAAGAAGTGACTTCACTAAAATATCTATTTCATAATTTGTCCATTTAAAGCAGCAGAAAGGGATTGTAACAGTTTTTATGCCGGCATGAAAATGTATCACGATCGTCAGAATTAATTTAAACTCCATCCTTCATTATGAAGAGTGGCCAGCCACAGCTGCCTTTTGCCATATTAACAAATTCACAATGCTTACAGGTTGCTGTAATGCAACTTTGTGGATTTTATGAAATATGACAAGAGAGAAGAGACTCATTTTCTGGGTAAAAAGGAGCCTGTTCAATGTAGGTATGTCACTCAGATTCTGCAACAAAGTCTTCGGTTTCTGTAATTGAAGGAACAATTTACATTCTGCCTAAGGAGGATGGCAGTATAAGTCTCTAGAAATTCTGTAGGCACTTAACTTGACAGCATCAGGGTTTCCTGATGTAATAAACCAAAGAATGACAGTGATAATGTCAGTCACAAGGAATGACCTTGATATAATTTCAACATGTCATTGGCAGCACATTGTAAAATGCACCAGACTAAAAATACTTGAATAGTTCTAAAAAATTCAAACCAAAAAAAGATGGTTGTAAGAGGAAATCTAAATATTATTTACAATTTCTTTCTTTTCCTGATAAAATCTCCTTGCCTGAAAAGTCTGAGATCTTCCTTTTGCTTTATGACTTGCTTCAAAGATTAGTACAAAACCCCAAACATCTGAAAATAAAGATTATATGAAGGAAAATTCTGTATTGATGTTATTTTCTGAATTTAGAGTCAAAAGGATGAATCCCAGAATTTAAAAGTCCTTCTGAAAGTTCATAATTACTTTTTCAAGTTGAAAAAGTCTTTTCACGAGTTGTTATTATTATTAATATCTTTAAAATTAACAAGAAAAGTAGGAAAAATAAGGAAGTTAAGATATCAAGAGAGATTAATTAGAGATACAGAGCAATGTCTCACAGTTTCATGGTTCAAATTTTTTTAATATCACTACTTGTTTAGAATTTTATATTTCAAAAAACTTTATGAAGACAAGTTTTGTGTTGAGCTTTGTAGTCACCAAGTTTTTTCCAACAGCTCAGCTTGTTCTTTGTCTTTTACTTTTAAAATCTGAAACCTTTCTCGGCCTGTAAAAGCTCCAGGAACATTTTGGCAAATGGAAATTTTGACACATGTTCTTATGAATGTACGTATGGTTTTGTTTCTCTAACACCATTATTACTATTTCCTCAAATTTGGTGCGTTCCAAAAAAAAAAAAAGGGAGTTTTGACAGTGTTCAACACGCATTGGCTAGTACTGAGTTGTGAAGAACTTCAAGAGAGAGATTCTTTGTGCCTTTTTTATAGGAAACTGAGAAAATGAAGCCATCAAAGGGTGATACACTTATGAATGCCTTTAGACTCTAAAGATGGATTTCCCACCCTTCAAGTTCTTCAAAATTTGTTGGTTGAAATGATCTCTGGAAGCCTGTTCAAACTTCAGTTATTGTAATATTTAACGATTTTTTTTTTCCCCTAAGGAACACAAATACTGAAAAATATGTCTTTCCCTCTTAGGCTGGAGCAAGCTCTGGAGACTATGCAAACCTCATTAGAAGACAAATAAGCCTTTTCCATCAGCTTCTTACCTATCATTTTGTCCCAGAGTTGTGCAACACTCTGTGATTATTTCCCTGGGAGCCTTGATTCTTATTTGGCCATTATTACAGGATAAATGAACCTATAGCCCTACCTCGCATGGATGTGATGAGAATGAAGGGACAGCCAGTTATGAAGTAGCATAAGGCAATAAGATTAGCTCAATAATTCTAGGAACTCCATGATATGTCCTGAGTAATTGCAGTAAAAACATGCCTACCTAGTTGCTCAGACATTTCTGAGTAAGATATTGTCCCAGGTACAGTGTGAACTGCATCTCACATTTCATCTTCCCAGTGATGGGCTTCACTTCCTTCACCTGTCTGAAGACAGAATCCTGTAATTGGACTACTGAGAAAAGATGAATGGGTTGTCTTGGTTTTCAGTCATGTGGAATGATTCAAGACAGTTTCTTCGAATGATTCTCCTTTGCTCAGTCAAAGGTATGCAGCGGTGTGAAACTGAGTAGTGAAAGGTCTATGTGACTGAGTTTTACCCTGAAAACTTCTTAAATTGAAGGTGGGAACTGATCCAACTGCCTGGGCCGTCCTTCACAGCCTGCATCTCTCTCACTCTATTCTTCCCAAACAGGCCAATAGGCTTATTCTTTTATCTGCCCTCCAGGAGAAGTCCATTAGCTCTATAATATTCTTTCTGTATTAGGTTTTGACAAGCCATATTGCTCTCCTAGTACCTGGTAAAAAATGGGTTTCCAATGAATGTTCCACCTGTGGTTGTCTTTCTCTCTTGGAACTGTTTACCCTTATGACTACTATTTTTCTTCTTTTTATTTGCTTTAGAGCTCCTCTGTTTTGACATTCATGTGACAGAATAATAGCAAGTGATGGACTAAATTCAGTTATACATATTATTCATAGAAATTATATATATATAAGACTCTAGCCTGCAATTGTTTCTTGAGTGATGAGAGGGCATGCTGTGGTTAAAACCTAATGTGCTGATAAATAAATTGCAACTGTCATATTTTGATGCCATGCAGATATTGGCAACTTTTTCCAAAAGCTATTTTCAACAAGTCATTGAAGGGGGAGGATTTTAAAGGATCACCACAAATCAGATAGAAAAGATGGAAATTTATTTTGTTGATTCAAATATAGAGGGTATGATAACAGAGTGTATATTAGAGGTACTTCAGTCATGTAATCAGCCTTTACGTCAAAGTGCAGAAGATACTTAAAACTCGAATAAAGCCCAGAATTTCTAAAGGTAGACAGTAAAGCTGAGAAAACCATGATGTTTCACAAAGAATAGTGAGACAGGATTATATTGGAGAGACATATATTACTGGGATCTGTAGCTGATGACATATATCCACTCCAGCAGTTTAGGTTGCCTCTAGGGAAAAATAGAAATGTAATGGCAGAGGGAGAGGGAGAGAAAGAGAGAAGGGAAGAGGGGAACATCGTCCCTGTGTCCACCCAGTAAGAGTCCCAGGACACTGTTCTCCTTGGGGGAGGCAGTGGCTGTCCAGTGCAGCAGGTGGTAAGGATGAAGATGACAAGGTGCCTGATTATTTTTGCCATGTTTTTTTCCTAGCATTATATGCTTTTCATTCTGAGCCACACTTAGTCCCCGTTGTTTCCACTTAGGGTGCTATTAGCTCTGAGTGGAGTATACTAATACGGTATTATAGTATAATTTTGCATATTAGCTACTGTACACATAAATTATTGGATAATACTATTTAATTGTTTAAATTGTTGCTCTTCATTTTGTTATTCAATGTTTAGTTTCCTCCAGTATGAGCTAAGGTCTACAAAACAAGAGGTAAGGAGTGAGGATAAAGAGGGGCAAAATGGTAGTTGCTTCGCATAAGAACTTACCCTGACAACACTATTGGAGTTTCCAGAGTCACAAGGACAATGCAAGAATAAAAGCCAAAAAATACCACTACTGAGATTCTTAAAACTGCATGTGAAAAAGTGAAACTAAGAATAGCATAAGGCAGTGAGCGATATCAAGTGCCATTTTGTTTCATATATTTCTCACATATTTATTTGTGAAATATCAGCTAACTCAATAAACTTTCCTAGTCTAGTTTTACCTGGACTTTAAAAAGTGTATTTATCACTGAATGACTATCATTATCAGCTTTCCTAAATGGCCCTTCCAGCCCCAGGTGAATGTACAGTCTCATATATGTGAATGCACAGTCTCATACTTGCTATGGTACCTCTAAAAAAATTGCTAACATATTACTTCCACAACTTTTTTTCTGAGTTATTTTAATCAATTATTTTTTACCATCCTTGTGTCAGTTTGCTGTAACCTGTGGCTGTGTTTTTTTTTTTTTAGTCTAAATTTAGAAGGCCCTTAGGGCAAGGAATATCTTTTTACTGCGTATTTGCAGAGCACAATCACACATGAGGAAGCAGGCAGTACCACAGTACAAATAATAAATAAGAAAACAAAATATTTAACCCGTTGTCACAACATTTATGAAAGTTAATGCAAAGCAGTCCTAGTTTACATGGTTGAGTATGTCCCCTTCATACACATCTCAGTCTCTTCAGCCATTCTGTACCCTCTTTATTAACATGAGTCAGGAATGAGCACTGATGAGACTGGTGGGTCTGCTCTGCACAGTGCGAGAGCGAGGTGCCCCACCAGAGCACAAGAAATGCCTTTGCATTCTCCCTGGGCCATTGTTTGGTCATGGGAAATAACCTTAGATGAAAACTGGCCAGTAGACACACAGCTTTTGTGAGACGCATAGTATTGAAATCTGATGGGAAAACCGTACTTTTAAGTAAGAAAAAATAGAACACTAAAAGTTCTCTCTGAGATTCCTCTTGAAAGGCATAAGACTTCTGTATAGTTTGTCATTCCATGCCAGAGCTGAAATGTTGAATATGATTTTCATAGAAAGGTGACCTTTCATGACAAGATCTTTGAAGAGTTTGACTTTTGAAAAAGAATGACGTTCAAGTGGAAAGTGGTGAAAGTGGCGACAAATGAGGATTTGTTAAAAGGTTTTACCTTAATGGACTGTAATGAATGTAAAGATATGCAAAACAATTAGGTGAGCAAATCCAGATGAGATGAATTAGAGTACATTAAAATATTGCTCAATGTTATAATTAACCTTTCAGAATATCACAAGTTTGATAAAATCAAACTCTAGCCCTGAAAAGCATCCAGAGTAAAATTTTACGCTCAATTAAAATTTTTCAAATTTCATAAATTTAGAGGAATTCCTCTGACTTAGTAGAGTCCGCATGGAAATTTGTGTAGGAGTCTCCCTCATGCTGTCTCTTCCCTGAATTCCTTCTAGTACAGTCACTATAACTCCAGAAACAGCCCACATCTTCCTGTTTATGCTTGCTTCAAAAAGCCCAGTCATTTAAAAGCCTAATTATTTTCCAAGCTGGTTGTTGCTACCGGTAGCAAAATTGCATGTTTGCTGTGCATAAAAGCGGAAAACCCAAACCTAGCCTTCTTTCACAACTATTTCCTTAGTCAGAAGAAAGTCTTACAGCCTGTAATCAGGGCTGAATATTATGTAAAGACTAATTACTTCCACAAAGTAAGGAAGAGGAGATGAGTGGGACACTAGAGAATTTTATCTCAAAAGGTCCTTTAGCACTTTGTATATTAAGATTGTATTTTTCAAAGCATCTTAAGAGGGTTCATCTGATGAGTCTGGTGAGGAGAATTCACATGTATACATCGAGGATAGGAGGACATATGTACTAACTTCAAAACTAAACTTCAAAATTCATATGCATTGACTTCAAAACTACAGTAATTAATTGTTAAATCGTATTATGTTCAGAAAATGCTGTAGCTCAGGTTTTATGTGACCTTGTCCCGTGATTTTGCTCTGTAGCCCATAGGCTACAGCCTCGTTACTCTAATTCCTGTGCACTGGACTTTTTTCCATTTCATTCTCTGACTCTCGCAATGTTCTTCCTGTGAGGGGTACATCACTTTGCTGTAGTCAAGTTACACTTCTCAGTCTTCTTCTCATCTGGGGCACAGCCTTCCAAGCTTGAAAGAAGGGTAGTTCTCTCTGAGCTTTGTACCACAGTGCCGCAGGCAGCCAAGGAAGGGCAGGGTAAATTGTATCCAGTGCCTGCAGCCCAGAGATGACCTGTGCTCCTTACAGGAGGTGCCTGCAGGATTTGCCTATTAATCAAATTCCAATCATGCTCTATTGATGCCTGGCAAATTTAACGTGCCGTGAATCTAGAAAGTTTTGGTGAAAACAGGAAGATGACTGACAGCAGAAAACTCCTCCTATAAAGACTTTTAAAATTACTGCTCCAAAGCTAGGAATGTTCTGTTAAGGATTGGTAAGATTTCTTCATTCACAGTATCTTGTTCAACCCCATGCTCAAGCAGATTTAGCTAGAGAAGTTTGTCCAGGACTGTATCTGGGTTTGGAATATCTTCATGAATGGAGCCTCCACAACATCTTTCACAGTAAATAAATGTTTTCATATGTTCAGAGTTTCATGTTTCAGTTTTGTGCCCATAGGTTTTTTCTACTGTCAGTGGGCACTAGCGAGAACATCCTGACTTCCTCTTCTTCATTCCCTCCAATCAGATATATATTCACATGGACAAGGTCCATGAGCTTTTTTTTTTCCAGTTGAATAGTCTCATCTTTCTCAGCCTATTCTTGTACGCACTATACTCCCTTAAACATCTTAGTGGCCTTTCCTTGAACTCGCTTCAGTAAGTCCTTGTCTCTTCTCAAGTCCACGTCCACTCTGTCTGGAGTGCAAGGACTAGACCTGGCACTCCAGATATCTCTCCTCGGTGCTGAACAGAGAAGAAGAATCACCTTCCCCCATCTGCTGGCAATGCATCTTCTAATGCAGCCCAGGCTGGCATTGGCTGTCTTTGCTACAGGGACACACCACCTCAAGGTCAGTTGTCCACCATGACCCCCAGATCTTTCTTTCAGAGCTGCTTCCCAGCCAGTCATTGCTCAGCCTGTTCTGGTGTCCGGGGCTACTCCTCCTGATGCAGGACTTTGCATTTCCTTTTACTGAACTTCACAAGATTCATGTCAGCCCATTTCTCCAGACTGTCCAGGTGCCACTGAATGGCAGCACACTCAGCTGGTCTATTATCCACTCTTCCCAGTTTTGGTTTTTGTTGTTCATTAACTCACGAAACCAGAAGCTTCTCCATCAGAAATAACCAGACTGTGTCAGATGAAACTTAAAAGAAGACAAAGGTCATCCAGAAGCAAAAAGACAGCACGGAAAACTTCCACCCAAACCATTAAAGAGTCTGCAAAATTTTAAGCAGAAAAAAATGCAACAGAAATTGTCAGGGTCACCATTATTGCCACTGGAGTTATCAACTCCATTTGTCATATGCTGATCGTTGCCACCAACAGAGGCAGCCAAGACAGAACTCAGCACACCACCACATTGTGTTCCACCAGTCGCCTCATACTGAGCCTGAATAAAATGGCAATGACATAATTGAAATGTGCAGCATCTTGGAACACGTAGTCTTTTTGTCCAGACATTTCTTATCTTTGATGGTTTTCCCTTTTCACTCACTATCTATTTTTTGCCATGGAAGGCAACAAGACATCTGAAAATTTAATGTAATATTATGACATTACATGTACAGAGAGCCCCAAAATACTAAAAGGACACATTCATTCACACTCATCAGCTCTGCCTTGCTAATTTTAAGTATTCAATCAATGAGGTAATTTATCCCTCTCTGAAGAGGCTACCCTTAAAGGAAATTTTTAGAATCATAGAATCATTTAGGTTGGAAAAGATGTTTAAGATCACAGAGTCCAGCCATTTACTCCACACTTCCAGGTCCACTCCCAAACCATGTCCCTAAGCTCCATAACTACATGTCTTTCATATACCTCCAGGGACGGTGACTCTACCACTTCTCTGGGCAGCTTGTTCCAATACTTGACAACCTTTTCCCTGAAGAAAACTGTCCAAATATCCAATATAAACCTCCATCAGTGCAACTTGAAACCATTTCATCACATACTATATCTCTGTGTTCAGAAGGAAGCATAATGACGGGATTTTTAATGAAAGGTGGATGTACTTCATCCACCATTTAAGCTTTGAACAAAACATACCAGAAGGTTGAACAAGGTGGGCCAGAAACTTAAGAAAATGGTGAGTCGAATTCAAGATGTGGCTTAAAATGGAACAACGGCATCACAGCTGATCAGACTGCTGTGCACTACTGCCTCATGTTGGAGAAGCCCAAGAGACTTCTGTCTGAAGCACAAAGACAAGGCAGAACTTTTTCATCAAAATGTTTGAAGTTTATTTTGCTTTAAAGAGAAATCTCCTATTTTGCTGTCAGGCATACAGTCCTTGCAAATTAACCAACAAAATCAGATTGAACTTTAAGTCACTCTTCACTTGCTCCCAAATAGACTTAAAATCTGCTGGTAAACATCAAAGGAGAAACTGATTTGTTTTTTGCACAAGTCTGGAGCTTGTGTTTTGCAAAGGACACAACTGAAGCATAGCAAATTGTGAGGAAATGATGCCTCTTATACGCAGCGATGATTATTTGTGTCTGTGTGTGTACGCGTGCTGCTCCTGCTCTCCGTCAGCTGCTTTGAGAGTGTTCTGTGTGCCCGTTCATCAGTCTTATGAAACAGAAAAACCCCATCTACGATCAAAGAAGGATTAGAGTATGCCTTTTCCCTGGCAATTCTGTCAGCAACAGCTGCATAAAGGTAGGGTTAAAAACCCAGGAATGCCAGGTCTGTTTTCATCCAAAAGACCATCAGGGAAGTATGAAAAAAACCTCATAAAGTTGGGAAAAGGAAAAAAAAACAATGGGAAAGCTTGTGTTACACCAGTGTCTGTCCATTACCTGTTCCAGGAAGGGCAGCACTGACGGACAAGACAGGGCCTTGTGAGGAGGCTGAATAAATAGTGAGGGTCACAACCGTGGGTCTTTTGTTTGCAGCACAAAGCTATGAAATGATGGAGTCCCAGCTTCCTTGACTGGTTAAACTGTTTTAAAGATTTGTTTTTCTTGATATAAGTAAATAGTCTCATCTAATGGTGGCATTAATAAAGTAGGGATGTTAGGAGTTGGACACTATATTGACAAAACCAAGACTGCAAGGCTGGAATCCTACAAGTGAAAAGATGAAATCATTTCCATGGTAACAGTGAATAAATCGTTCTGTGAAAAAGAAAGAGAGAAAAGAGTGTGACTCAAATCATAACTGCTCAATCCATCTCCCAAGTGAAAAAAAATCCCAGTAACATTTTAAGCAGGAGAATACAGAAATATAGCATATGCGAAGTGTCTTAATAAGCTTCCTTCAGAAAACTTGCTACTTTTCTGTGTCTGTTATAGTCAGTTTCTTCTTTCTTTGGTCTATTGGTACATCAGTAATCTTTCCTCTTCCTCTTCTATTATACAATATTTGAGATATTTGAGAAGGTAGGATTTTTGGTTGATTTTTGGGTTTTCAGAGGTTTTTCTGGGGAGGGGGATGTTTAAAGAAGCATCCCAGACTGGGGCCCTAAGTAAGGGATATTTCATATCTCATTGTCTTTAAAATTACAGCCGTCCAAGCCAAACAACATGACACTAGCACTGACCCACTGCTGTGGCCAGCTCAGCTGACTGACTGCAGTGGTCACTTCAGCTGCCTTTGAAGTTGTGTCAGCTCTCAGTGTTCAACACTGCCATAAAGAGGATCAAATAGAGAAAAAAAAAAAAGTGAATGTGGCCTTTTTAGAGATGAACTTTCACTTAGACCCACAAAACACACAGATTTTGTCCCTGCTGGCTTGTTCTTACTATTTTATTTTCTCTCAAATGTAATGTCTTTGGAATAAAAGGAACATTCAAGTGTTTTCCTACATAAGCTATCAGCGTGAATTAAAAGGTTAAAGAAAAGGAAAAATAAGTTTAAACTTTCTAAATACCTTTTAGATGCTGATTAGATTCAAGTGTGGGGAGGGCAGTGAGAAGTGCAAGGCAGAGAATGTACAATTTCTTCATCCAAAGTACACTATTTCATCCTACAAACTGTGTTGTCACATACAGCTAAATAGCATCTTCATAAATAGTTTTCTTTCCTCAGATGTGTCTGGCCTGGCCTGAATTTCCAAATGAGTTCCTGTGACAATAGCAGAGCCATGGTGCTGCATGGAGCCTCACAGCCTGCCATCCCGGATGGATGCATGAATGACATTGCCAATGGTGGGAACAGTTCATCCAGGTTTAGTACCTATGAGCACATGATATTTGTTTTTGGTGATTTCTGAGCTGTTTTCACTGTTTTCACTGTCTAATCCTCCAATCTGCATCCTTTCCCTTGTTGTGCTCTGGCTGAGCACATCTTAGCACTGCAATGACCACACTATCACTGAATTTGATGCTGCTTTGTTGAAGCTTTGCATGTTCACTAAGATACTGTAGCTTACATTGCATATTTGCTTTTGTGTGGATGCTGTTACTTTGTCTTTGTACCTAGTGCCAACCTAGTCTTACCAACCATTTATTTTTAGCTAGTATTACATTATTTTGAAGTTCTTCCTGTGAGTCACTGCTTGTTTTCTTGGTACATTTTCACTTGGCTTTTCTTGTCTGTAAACTTTGACATAATTATTTCCCTAGCCATAGCTATTGCAAATGACTCAATATATTGAGAATTAACTATTAGAAGTTGGGATTTTTCCCCCCAACATCTTCTTTTACTTATAATTTCCTGGTTTGTATTTGTGCATTTTGCACATACTTGGTGCTATCCTTCCTTGTAAATTTTTGATCTTTGGTACTTGGAGAATTATTTTTCTCTACATCTGTAAGAGAGTCTATTCACTAGGTTTGCTCATATCTGTAGCCCTGGAGAGTTTGTGTATGTTCTCCATACTTTCACATACAAACTCTTTGTCCCTTATTCCTAATCCTTTATGAAGTATTTAATCTCCCAAGATCTAGGAGCTGCATGAATTGGTGACTAGTGTGGTTTGGAAATGTGAGGATATAGTGTTTACACAGATGTTTGATTATGTACCTCGATGCAATCAAGCACCTGTAATATTTTTCTGGATCCTTACTCTGTTGTCCATATAAAGCATTGTGGGTAGAGCATGTGATAGTGCAATTGGTATTACTCTGTTTCCTTCTTTTCTCCTGACCTTTTTTCCATTTCCATTTGTATTTGACATTATGTATGATTTTTAACTATATCCCTATTCAGACTCATCTAATCAGGATACGCCAGCATGATAATTATTTATCTTTCTCTTTGTTTTTGTACTTTTCTACATTTCCCCCCCACAAGTCTTCTTTTAGTCTCTGATTGTAGATCTTGAAAATCCTGAAAGATTGTGGTTTCTGAAATAATTTTAGGATTTTAATTCTTCAAGTGCCGAAAGATATGCAACATTTAGACCTTGTACAACACTCTAGATGTGCTTTCACAGTCAGCAGCTGCTGAAAGCACTTATTGTTCAGTGCTGCTAAATTAAAACACAAACCACAAACACATTGGCAAACCTTGAGATCCATAAACCTGAAAACATCTCGTAGCAATCAAATGCTCTTGAATATTCCTTGCTAGGGTTTATATAACTATAGTATACTTTAGCCTTGTTCATAAAGGATGTAAGCTCAAGTGTCTGTCTAAAATATTCCTGCCATGTCTTTAGAGGCAGAAAGCTCCTGAAGAGGGCTGCACAAACCTCAGTCTGACTTCACAGACTGGCATACGTAGTTCAAAAATTAATGCTGTAGTGCACAGAGTTCCTGTTGTGGAGAAGTGGAGGAGATAAGAGTACCATCCTATTCCACAGATTACAAGAGGAAGAAAGTGCTTCATAACATACAGCATTACCTTTTTGAATGGCCATCATTCATTAATTTTTATTCCATCAAAAATTAAATTAGAAGGAATAACTTCAGTTAACTTCTCAGATTATCAGATTAGCATATTGTTTGAATTAGCATATTGTTTGAAGCTGCTGCAGTATAGTGCAAGGGTCACTGATTTCAAAGCCTTTCAGAAGTAGTTGTGATTTCCCAAAGGATCAAGCAATTTGGGAGCTTGGATCCCACTTTCAGAGGCAACGGGCGTATTGGAGCCTGAGTTCCTTGATTTACAATGCCATGATGCTGTTTGCTACCTAAGGCATCCTTGGATATGAAGCTTAAGCTCGTCCATCTTTAGAGACTGCTACATTAAGTCAATCTGTACATGCTCTTCTCTTCGTTGCTGGGGGTCCTGGTGGAAGTCTGGCAGTCGGTCAGAGACGCCTGCACCCGTATGGAAGAATGGGTACGTTCTCTCCTGACTGAGACATGATCTGATGAAGGCACAGATCACATTTGGAGGAGGTGTGTCTCTCTATTAACTGAGGCTGCATCCCAAATAACTAGTTTAGACCAGAGATCTTTTGGAGGACTAAAGTTAAGTAAGAGGAATTTAATTGTCTTCTAATTTCCTGCCACTCAAATCCAGAGATCTTACCTCAACTACTGAGAATGGTGTCTCTTCATTTATAAGCACCCTCCCCTTGATTTCGTTATTTTTTAAGGCCTGCTTTCTCTAGATTTAGCCACAGAGGCCAATAAGAAACGTGATGCATCATGTAATCTCATCAGAAACAGTACATGGCTTGCTTTGCCTTAAAGATCAGGGGAAGGAAAAGCCATCTGTAAGCAAAAACAATTGCTCAGAAGGGCATGACAGTGTGTTTCAATGGCCTCCTGTTTGGATATTGACTTTCACACTACCTGTGAAAGCACATAAAGCACTTGGAGAATGAGGCAGGCATTGATTACCTTTCCACAGCTCTGCAGGTTGTCCAGGCAGTCATTCATCTTGTTTGGCAAGTGATTTGAGAGGGCTGTAGAAGGAACATTTGGCACCAGCCTGGCAACATCAAACCTGTACACAGCTGAAAGACACCAGCAAGAAATGTTGAATTGGACATTTGTGTTTATTGATCTTAAATACCAAGTGGTGTGGGGGAAACTGTTATTTATGAAATGCTGCAACTATTTCCTGTTCCTCCCCAGTTAAGAGCTCAGAGAATCCTTGAACCTAGTTAAGAACTCTGGGATGTTGTGTATTACTCCATTGTTAGTGGTGTAACAGAAACATTTGGGACAAATCCCTCACGTTTGCGATGGTGTCATTAAACCCTCACACACCAAAGCTTTCATGGTGTCAGAGGAACCACTCTTTGCCAGGCCAGTAATGCAGGTCACATGTTCTTTCCCCTGTTGCATTCCTGCTGTCTCTACTCTGCAGATTTCACTTTCCCTTGAAGTAACACCTGAGCAGACCTTACAGCTGAACCTGTGTGCTACCATATTTACAGCTGAGCATACTGTGACATCTCAGCCATGCTAAAGAAGGGAGGTAAAAATGTGGTGGCTCAAGGTGAGTACACAATCCTCTCAAACATCCCTGCTGTGGAGGAGGCTGTGTCTAGGAGAGGGGTGAGCAATGTAACTGATAACTGGGATAACTGCTTCTGGCATCTGCTGCTGCACAAGATGATGATGCTAGGAGCAGACTCCCAGGGAATCAAAATTCCCCATGTAGGCAGACATGGACACACAGGCACGAACACATATAAACAGCCCCCTGCACACAACAGACTACAAACTGCAATTTTAAACGACCCTTTCTCTCACAGGTAAGCCACCTACCTTACAGCATTACCCAGGCTCCTGCCCTGAGAAGTGACTGGTGGTCACTGATCGCCTCACTTGAGGTTACAAAACATGTCAGAACACAGTGTATGCTTCAAGTAATTTGTAGTCCCTCAAATGAATTTCCTTGTCCTGTTTTAGAAAAAATCAGAATATACGGCAATGTACTGATATGTCTTAGCCCAGAGTTTGAAATGTACCAGTGAAAAAGTTTATTTGGACCCCTTTCCCACTCTGGAGATTTCTTCCTGCTGTTGTCGTGTAATGAATAAGCACAAAAGTTTGCAGTTCCACTTGCAAAGTGCAGCTCCAGCACCTGCGATCCCCATGGTGCATAGGGAAGAGTAGGAATCTCATCATATCTTTCAGTTCCTGTCCAGCTCCAGCTGTAACCTTTAAAAAAAAATGCCTTGAGGTGCAATTAGTTGCTTTACAGTTTGGTTTGGTTTTGTTCTAAGTTGCCTGAGACTTCAGAATGTAATAGACCTTCAGACTACAGGGATACGATAAGAACAAGTTTCTTGACCTTTTATTCTCCTTGTAAATCATTTAATGGAGCAGACTTCTATTGAACTGCTTTAAGACACCAACATCTGTTCTAAAACTTTGCACTATCATTTAAGTATCAATCAGACATGATTTAAAATTACTTTAAACTACAACAGATGGAAAGGAAAGGAAAGGAAAGGAAAGGAAAGGAAAGGAAAGGAAAGGAAAGGAAAGGAAAGGAAAGGAAAGGAAAGGAAAGGAAAGGAAAGGAAAGGAAAGGAAAGGAAAGGAAAGGAAAGGAAAGTTGCAGTATGACAAAAAATCTCTTGTAACCATCCAAAGATAACATAACAACACATTATTTATAGGTTTCTTTGGAGGAGATGATGAATCTGTACATGAATGTAATCAGTAATTAGTAGACACACGAGAATTTATTGCCTTTGTAATCATGAATGTGCAAAGGCAGACATCAACAGAGAACCCAGGCAGAGACTCATTGTGATAAAAACCACTGAAACAATATTTTATAACTACTCAGTGTCATATATGCTTTCCCTTGGCTGTTCCTATTAACCTTTCTTATCCAGGTGCTTCTCAGTAATTGAGATTGCTCCATCATGGCTTCACTGCAGTTAATCTTATGTGGTCATCATGATTCTAAGGATTTATAGAGCTCAGAAGAGGATTTGGCAGAGATCAAAAAGTGAAACCTACTGTCACAGAAGCCACAAATAAAGTAACAAAAATTACTGGGAATTCCAAGTACCCAGCATAGTCTATTTGTTTTAATAGGGGTCACTAACCTTTCCTGGCAGACATCTTGCACCTTTTTGTATCACTGGAACAAGGCCTTAAGCCTCTACATCAGGATGAAATTTGCCCCTCAGCAAAGCTGATCCTTTGCTACAATTATCAAAGGTGATCCTTCACAGCAATAATCAGATCTGCAGCTACGACAGCTCAAAAAGGAGAATACAGAGATGACCTTTATGCCCCTTTAGCCTTGATTCACTCTGTATCTGAAAAAAAAAAAAGACTTCTGCACTAAAATTACACTTTTATTGGCCCTCTGTTCAGAGCTGAATTTCCCATCAGGCAATGGATCTCTAGGGATAGTGTCATATGACACTGATGTCCTGGTTTACCTTTTCCAAATAGGAAATTTTTTATCTGTATTTTAACTTTACCTGCACTTTCATTATCCCTGTGAATAATTGCTACAGAAAGGCAGTATGCCTTTTCCTTAGCTATTTCTGCAATCTCTGGCAATATGAGGTGATACCAAATATCAGCATCTATTGCTTGTACTAACGTTCAAAAGTTTGAAGATAGTTCTAAAAGTTATTAAAGAATAGTATCAAAGTGCTTTTTTTACTGAGGTAGCCAAGCTTATATTTGGATTTACAAGTTTAAACTGTATTTTTACAAGGAACTTCAGGAAAACTTTTATCTATCAAAATATGCAAAAAGAATCACTCTAGCTTCACTGTCTTAACAAAGCAACCACATAAGAATTCTAATGCTAGATTCTTGATTTTCTTCCATGCAGACTGATGAAGAATCTTAATGTTATATTACCACCTTTTCAAATTTGCCAACACTCATTGTGTCTGGGAAAAAAAAAAAAGAGATCCTGCTACTGTTATCCCCCCCACAAACTCCTTGGGGTTCTGGCAGGAGCAAAGCCTTAAGTCTCTGGTGGCCAGTTTTGGCAGTAGCATGCGGACAATTTCTGCCACAGCTTCAATTGTGTTTAGAAGATAACACTTCTTTGTTTTCTTGCTGAATTTACAACAGTTCCAAAGCCTTTGCAATAAACCTGTCTGATTTTGGGCACTGTCCTGAAACTTTTGTGCCTGAGGTTCTATAGTGGTTTGTTGTCTGTAATGAATTTTTAAGGAAAAAAACACCAAACTGCATGATACTCTGCTACTTTCAAGTTGAGGAACAGATGGCAGAATAGTGAGATTATCCAATTTTAATTTTTCACATTTAATTTGTAGGCTAATGAGTATTGAGCAGTGTTGGCTTAAGTAAGATGCAATGAATATACTTAATGGGAAAGACTGCTTGCAGGCAGTAAATACAGCTAACACAAACAAAGGTCTAAAAGCTGCAATATTATGCATCTAACTGGCATATCTCCCTTTACAATTTCTACTTTCAGATATATGTGCTTGCAGTATTTGAGAAACATCGAATTATGTTTCATATACAGATCAGTGTATTCTGTACAAACAACTGTTCTAATTTACATTGTTTCAACATCTGTGTATAGAGAACTGATAGAAGACACCTTCCATATTTTCCTTGTCTCAATAGTCCTTGTATACATTTATCATTTTGTGAATATAGCAAAATGTCTCTTCCGACTTGCAAGCAGAAGCATCTTGTGGAGAATTAATGCTGCCATTGGCTGTTTGCTGGCTGTAATTCCTGGGATCCACGCGGGCCAGAGGAGAGCAGTGACCACATTCAAAACATGCTTTTGACATAAGCATGGCCATCGATCTGACTTCAGGGTGAACTGGGGTCAGCAAATAATTAGATATTAGCCATAATCCCTATCCCACTTTTAATATGTGAAGCTCTTTCCTATGTCTGTAGCATCTTTCGTTCAGGTGCTGCCATGTCCATCATGCACAGGTTACCCTCAGCAGCCTGGAGCATTATCTACCAAAACCAAAGGTGGGGAATGCCATAGGCCTTGGTGCTGCTTGCAGCCTCAGCCACCCTGTGTGAGGCTGGTTCCCTGGAGCAATGCCCTTAACCATTGGCCCCTGACACAGCCATCAGCAAGAAATGAGTACAATGATATATTTCAGCCCATGGACACATCAGGGCTGGCTTTGAAGACTTAAAAGATCCCCTTACACTGAGCTAATGCTTCTGCTACCAGCTACACTGAGGTTTTTTAGGCTGCTATCAGTATCTTACATCTGAGTCTGGCACAGGGTGAGTTTCACCACACAGTGAAAGCCCCTTGTCTGGAAATCCTTCTAGAGATGATGGAAAGAGATGAGCCCCTCCAAGCTGTGATTCACTACACCAAAGTAGAAGTGTCACCATGCCAAACTGCTTCCCTGCCTGCAATTACCTCTTTCCCCATGGCTGTGGAAGAGTCCAGACCGTTAGCTGGATGTGCAGTTTTCCAGTTGACTCCAGAGAGGTCAGAAGTAGCAAGAAAACAGTACCTCTGTGAATTTATGATTGGTTAACTCACTATTGAGCACCCAGACATGAAGATGACTGACCACATGATACCTAAACATGGTGTCTAGGTTGGTGTTTGCCTGCATGCTCAGTGCTTTATTGCTCAATGTAGTTCATGGAGATCTAGGGAGTAGAGCCCAGGAGGTGAAGCAGCTTCTCTTCCACAGACTCCATCTGCACCATTTGCTGGTCTCCCATCAGCTGGTAACAAGATTTCATTTGTTGTAGCAAGAGATCAGACATCCAGTGCACACACAGACACTGAAATTTAATGTGAGCTCAATCTCACCCCACCCATGTGCAACAACCCTACAAAGGAGTAGAAAGTAAAATAGGAACATACTAGAAGCTGAAGAGTCCTTTAATTATATATTTTGCTTCTGACCTAACCTTGAACTTTGCTAAAAAATAGTATTAGAGTATTCAGGGAAAAACTGCCAGAGAATCAGGTTTTAGTGGTGCTGCGTGATAATGTCTCATCCAGAAAATGGAATAAACAAAAAAGGGTCACATTGCCCTTTCCCTGGCATCAGTTCAGTCTATAGGATAATTTCTACAGCAGTTCTAGAAAAAATCTATTTTTCAAAACATCAGTGCCATAGTCTGCCAACTCTGTTTTGTCTACTTTCCTTCTTTCTCATTCATGCTGTGGATTGCTCTGTCTTATTTGATGAGTGCAGGTGAAAGGCCAGCCAGAGAAAGCACAGCTTAGCTGAAGTTGACAGTACCTTTAAAAATCTTCAACAAAATCACCTGCAGTGAAAAAGAATCTCTGTCTATGACTGTAAGTGACTGTAAAGTCTATTAAAAAGAGAGAAAAGTTTTCAAATGTAAGTTTTGTACAAATATCTGTTTCTTCCCCTTTTTTCTCACCCTTGCTCCATAGTTGGTGGCTATCATGTACTGGTGGGCATTACTTTTTTCCATATGAGGATAAAACTATGTCATGCCAGGTTTATTTCTATTACATCATTATACTCTAAACAACATCTCAGATCATATTGCTTGCCCTGGAATGACAGAGTGTGACTAAACTACAAAAGATTGCTCCTCCCAAGAAACTCATAGCAATATATATTATTTCCAGATGGAAGAGCCACTGTGGAATCATACAGCAATTTTCACAGTGTGAAAACAACAGCAAAATAGCATGGACTAATGAGAGCAAATACATGTAGTCAGCATTGCCAGGCAAAGCCTACCACTTGTGTTTGACTGATTGGGATCTGTTCACTGACACAGCTATTTTTTGACTGTGTGTGTTTCTCTGTGCCATTTGGGTCTGAGGAAAGTAATATACCAGGGTTGGATTTTTTTTTCCACTGAAAAGCATCTTTGCAAACACTGAAAGAAACAGGATGCTACAAATAGTAGAAAAACGAGTTTACAAGGGAGAGTGACTGCAAGTAGCAATTATCTCCACTAAGCAATTTGAAGAAGAAAGGAACAGGGGAAGTGAGCCCTTGCAGACTGAAGTTAATGCTTTTGTGCTTGCAGTCCCAGCATTTCCTTCACCCTACCAGAGCTTGTGTTGCACTTGGAGACAAAAGTCTGAGTAGGCATGGCTCACATAAATCTGCTCTCAGGTACCTCATGCTGCCACTGTTAGCAGCAGAAAGCAATTCAATTAATTTGCTTGCAAGGGGATGAAGCTTTCGGTATCATCTACTGAGTCAGAGGCAGTAACTCTTAGTGCAGGAAATGCTGCATCTGGGGTGGTCCTGTGAGCTGTGCACTGAATATGGGTCACAGCAGGTTATTTTGATGGAGGTAAAACAAGACTTTTCAGCCATCCAGCAAGGACTGTGCAGAAGAATCATCAGCCTTCAGGAGGTTTCATTTCATTCTCTACAGGATCAGGGTTTCAGTCTCCAGACAAAAGCTAGTGCTTCAGGAAAGAGCCTTAGCAAGTCTCAGGACCTCGTCTAATGTTACACAATACCTTTTATCCAAGGGAAACAAGTTAACTTTTGCTGTACTGCAGCTTGGTTACGAGGACATAGTTATCTTGTACAATGCTTCTAGGAAGCTAATTAAAGGAATTAGTGTCTTTAGCCTCAAAGTTGAAATGGAGCTGACCTTTGGCCATGCACAACTGGCATTTCCTTGTCTAAGTGCAATCCTTCTGCAACCTGTGCTCCTGCTCCTTGGTCATTTGCCTTATCTGAATTCACTGATATGGAGCTTTGGGTGCCTCTGGGAATGTCAAATGGGTACCTGTTGGACAGGCTGTGGGCCTGCCCCACCTGCTGAGGAGGAAGTGGAACACAAACTTTGTGGGCATGTCCTTGCATGCCTAGGGCCAGTCAGTGCTTCTGAGAACTCCTGCCAAGGACCTGGGCAGACTACTTAATAGGATGGTCCAGGAAAGAAAATAGACTGTTTTAGACAGTCAGACAGTGCTCTGGCTATTGAGGGTTCAGGTCTGAACCATGTTTGTAACCCTCCACTGTTCTTTTAAGTTTAGGCAAAGTGTTACCAGTAAATGAAGTTCTTGATGCTTTTCATTTTATACCTCTATAGAAACAATTTGTCTTCACCACAGTGTTGTGGTGGTTGAAACTGCCACTGTTTTAGGGTTTTCCCCCCCTTTGGTGTCTGTTATGGTTTTGCTTTATGGTTCTCCCCCTAAGTTAATGTAATGGTTTATCTCCTGGTTGGAGTACACCCCATTATGTTAATCCCTCTGTCAATCATTTGTAAACCCTTACCCCAGTTCTGGAAAGTTCTCCCTTGTTCAGTTCCCCATTGGCTCTGGCTCCCTTTCTCCTCCCCACTCCTTCCCCTGTTGAATGTAACCCTGTCACTCCACCCTGTCTCCACCCATGGACCCTCACCCCATTGGACCCTGATGCTCTCTCCACCCCTGCATAAAAGCACCTGCACGAGATATCTGGTGGGTTTTTGTCACTGGACAGTTTTGAGCGTGGATCCCCATTAAACCTTGGAACGCTGTACAAAGAGCCCCTCCCGCCTCCTTGTCTCCGTGGGCTCGCTTGGCCTGTGAGTGTGTGCGTGCGTGCCTGCCCCTGCCGAGCAGGGAGTGCCTGGTGCGTGTGCCGGGGTGATTGAACCCCTGAGAGTCGCTCCACGAGGGACGCTTCTCAGAAGGCTGCCTTGTGCCTCGACCTCGTCCCCCCCCACTCCGTTCCCGACCTGAAAAGGTGCAAAGCGGCACCACAGTATTAAAAAATGTAAGACATTGTAATTAATGAGTAACTCTGATTAAGGGTCATTAATAAAGAATCACATTCCTAAGAATGTATTTCCAAGAGAGAAGGTAAAATTGTCTAGATTTATATAGTCCAGATTTCCTGTCTATGTTAAATGTGTGTTCATTTTGCTAGCAAACTGAATGGTTTATGCAAGAGATAGAAATATTGGTTAGCTGTTGTTTCCATTTCTGCTGTTATTTCCATTTCTTGTTTGCTTTCTCTCCATGTAGAACTTTCAGCAGCACAAAAATTTCAGCCCAATATTGTTACTGCAATTTTTGCTTACAGATACTGGAAAGCAAAATCTCTTACCTGTTACATCATAAAGGCTATTATGAAGAAAAAAACATATTGGTAGATTACAGGCCTTGAATATTGTGACCTTTTTTGCTTTATTCTGAGGTATTTAAAGTCAGGAATGTCAGTTACAGTATTAATTAAACACAGTTTGACAGTAAGCTTAGATTAATTAAGTAAATACCTGTCATGGCAAGTGAAAAGAAGATCTCAACCTGAATAGAAGAAAATGGGGATTTTTATTTTTAATTTCGGTATCAGGTGAACCATGCTAAAAATGAATTTTGCTTATAGTCATTAGAGCTATTGAAAGTCAGTATGATTGGAAAGAGGATGAATACACAGTCAGTATGTTTTTAATGAAGAATTCATTTGCTGATAATAAAGTTTTTTGTGGTATGATGTCAAGATCATTATGCTGTAAAAGCAATACTTCGTACTGAAAGATTGTACCTTTACATTGTGCAAAGTCTTGTGATTGTAAATCAGTGCACCCACACACTGCTATTCCAGGGGAGCCATCAGGCAATATGAGCCACACTCCAGGATTATATCATCTTCCATGACAGATAGCCTCCAGGAGCACTGGATGTCTACGTTAATGGGATGTACTTTCACAGGTACATCTGTGAAGAAGTGATATGAGATAAACAGTAGCTCTATGCAAAAGAATTAGGCGTTCGACTCAGGGAAGCAGTCTGTGACAAGGATGACTGCTCCATCTGTCTTCCTTTGATACTATCACACTAAATGTTTTCTTGAAATCAATGGGAAAAACCCCAGGCCATTTCCCTTCCTGCTCTGTATTTACATCTAGCATTTTCCAGGGCAAGAACTTTAGTTCCTGTGGTTATCATCTTCTTGATGACTCAACTGATCGACATGTGGAAGTGATTTGCTCAGAAAGAAATATATATGTGTCCAGCCATGCAATCTCTTACAGTAGATTGAAGTGGAGAAGGAAGGCCATTGCAGACTCAAGCACTGACCTTCACTTCCTAAAGCTCGGTGAGGTATTTGGCTAACCTTATTCAAGCTGAACAGTTAACAGCTTCCCATGTTTTTAATATTTCCATTTTAAGAGCTTGGTTTACCTAGTTATTGTGCTGTAAAAAAACCCCAGTGACTATTGGAAGGGAGCACTTCTTACTCCTGTGCCTCGCAGTGGTCCCTACGCAGCAGCAGAGCCAGCGATGTTGGCTCTCAGGGCACTGGCAGAGGGAAGATGCTGGTTCCCATGGAGACCGTCTGTGTTTCAGCGCAAGGGGAAAGGAAGCCAGGAGGGATGGAGACAGAGGCACCGTGAAGAGCCAGAGCACCCTGTATGCTTTGTCACCTGCTGCTAGGTGGTCATGTCCTCTTTGTGGGCCATCCTGTGTCTCAGGCAAAGCAAAGCAAAGCATAGTGTTTCTCCCCAAGACCGTGTTGTTTACTGAATGCATGTTCTCTGCAGGTGTTGTCACTTGGAGCTGTTTATGCTCAGGCTTGCTTTTCCTAGTTAGCATGGGTCTTACCAAAAAATATTCAATTTTCATACTAAATCTGGAGGTAAATTTCATCACAATTCCTGTTAGTTCCAGGTGTCATCACCTGAGATTTCAGTGAGGGCATCACTTGAACAAAAATAAAGAACTGTTAAAGATTCCCCATTTTCTTTGTTTTAATTATCATCTTTAATTCATGAACTTCTATTAAAATGAAGAAACTTCTTGAATTAATGTTTTAAATTTAGTAGTTTATGTGTCTCTCACATTTCCTGTCTTCATTTTAATTAATATACAAGGCATATAAAGTTGGAATATTTGAAACAATATTTACATCAAGTATTTTGAAAGTAACTACAAAGAGTGGAGTACTTTCTGCACCCTCAGTAATTACTGTCTGCCTGAATTTCAGTGCACTTATAGAATCATAGAATCATAAAATGGCTGGAGTTGGAAGATAGTTCATCTCATTCCAATCCCTTTTCCACTAGACCAGGTTGCTCAGACACCCATTCAACCTGATCTTGCACACCTCCAGGGATGAGGGGTACACAACTTTTCTGGACAACCTGTTGCAGTGTCTCACCATCCTTACAGCAAAGAATTTATTCCTAATTCTAAGGTAAGCCTGCCCTCCTTCATCTTAAGGCCATTCCCCCTTGTCCCATCACCATATACCCTTGTGAAAAGTCCCTCTCCAGCCTTCTTGTAAGCCCCTTATCACTAGGAATATTCTATAGGCAGCAAACCTGCTTGTAATTAAACTCTAATAGCATCAACAGAAATTTTTATTGGGCACTGAAGAGGGCTCATGAGAAGAAATCTGGCTTAAACCAATTATAATTTCTATTGTTTTTCCCAGTGTGTGCTGTTTTGTTTTTTGCTCTTAAGAAGAAACCTCACAAATGTAGTTTCAAAGAAAGAGTTGCAGTGGAATACTTGTCTTTAAACAATGGTATTCCTAGAACAGGCACCTCAAAAGCTGGTTGGAAGGAAGGTAATTGAGGGAATACCTAACAGTATCATTCCGCCTAACCATCTCAGGTTGCCAGAGCAGGCTGTGCTAATGAAGGAGTGTGATGTTGAAGAAAAATTCAAGTGAAGCAAGTTGAATTCTGTGGAAATCTGAATCTTTACTCAAAGTTATTTTGCCTAAGTAGGAGTGGTATCTAGACTACTGATCCCACAACCAAAATGCTGACAACAAGCACAGCACAGAATGGTAAGGGAAATAAGAGAGATTCTGGGAGCAGAAGACAAATATTAAGATGAGCCAGGAAAAAAAAGCCAAAAACCAAACAAAGCCAAAGCCCGAGCAATGAACAACCCACACAATTTTTTTCAGACATCATCAATGATGGAGCCATGATAAAGATAATCAGAAAGTCTACAAGAAGTGAAGTACTTTTTTGGTATACTTCCAAGCATTGCACAGGATCTGATTCAAAATGCAGCAACTGAAGACTGGACCCACTTTATCATGGTGACCATCTCTGTAAGAAAGACAGAACCAAAATAGTCTGAAATGGACATATTTTTAAAAATGTGATCTGAAGAAAAACAGGAACACCTCTTGAAAGGAGGTTGCCAACAATGGTGAAGAAAAACAGTTAAAGGAACCATGAAGAATGTTTAATGAGACCCAAAGGGTGATTCAGAACCTATATGCACTCTCAAAATTAGGATTTCATAAAGACCAAACACATGTAGAATACCAATTCAGATGATACTGAGTGTTAAAAACAACCCTTCAAGAAGCACAAAAAATTACAAAAGGTAATGAATTCTGTATACAGTTGTTGAATACAATCACAATGTTATAAGTCAGAAAAGATTTCCAGAAACAATTTGCTAAATGACTATAAAAAGTACAAACCTTTTACAATATCTAAAGAAAAAAGTCTCCCAGAGCCAGCGAGGCCAGTGAAAGATGAAAGTGTAAAGTGGAGAGGCAAAAAAATATGCACAGAAAATCACCATTGTGCTTTGAGGCAACTTTTCTAACTAAACTACTGGAAATGTGACTTGTAATTTTCCAGGAGTTCAGGCTCATTAACTTATGATCACTATTTTGGAAATTCAGAATCTTTGCAGGTAATAGCAGGTAATAATGATCTAATGTTTTTACAAATGGCCACCACCTTTCAAGGTGATAATTTCAAAATACAACATCACAAGAATATATGTGAGTGTAGGAGATGCTAAAGATCTATGACTTCCAATCGGAATGATAGGACTGAATTTAAGTTTGTTTTCACAGTTTTCAACTACCTAGGTACAAATAAGAAAGTACATGTGCACACATAGGCATATACATTTCTCCTTGTAGTTCCTTCTATTCATTCCAAAGAATACCTAATGGAAACTGAAGTTGGATAAGGCTAATCAAAGGAGCTGTTGTCTTGGCATTTTATTTGCACATGCTACGTTAGTAGTTAGTTATACAACAGCACATCTACTTTTAATTTATGTTTTCTAAGCATCTAGTAAATAATACCAGCAGTCCAAAAATGCATTATGTTTGTTTGAATAGGATTCAAGGGTCAATAAAAATAAAAATAGTAATATCACTCTTTGAAAAAGACAGTTAATTACAGTTCTATGAAGAAGAACAAGACCGCAGAATAAGTACCTGCTACATTAACACTCCCATTTCACACATATCATGCAGGGTCCTTATGCAGCTGAGCAAGAGTACTTCAGACTAAATTGTCTGGCATTTATTGGCAAGGATGCTGCTGTAATACCAGTTCCCTCCCTAGAGTTATTTCTAACCCTTGCTTATCTGTTTTCCCTACCTTCATTTTATTTCCTTCTATAGGTTTACAATATGTGATAAAAATTCTTCAGTGTGGTATTGTTTAGTATCATTATTTGTCCTTAACTTTAATGAATTAGAACAAACAGACATGATCCTCAGAATACAGTCAGGAGGTAGAAATTTATTTTAAAAATCAGCAGGACTAGGATTTTGGTCTCAGGAAGGACTCTGTCACTGCCAGAAGTAAAATGAGGAGTCACATGGAGAGATTATCATCACTACTCTTTTTCCCAAAACCTAAAGACTGCAGGCCCTAAAACCCCTCTGAGCTAAGCCAGGTCAACCATTCCTCTTCCAAACTGTTTCTGGGCAGGTTTGGGAGATCACATGTGTAACATCACTTAGTAGCAGGTTGGTTGCAGTCAGAGATGGACTGCATGGAGGAGACAGAGGCCAAAACATAAGCGCATGCCTGGTATGAATCTAGGTTGAGGAGATGCATAGCTCATACAATCTGCATGCCAAATGGAACAAAACGTTGCAATACTAATAAAATGCATGCAAATATTACATATGTTCTCAAATTATGAAATCAAGTTTAAAGATAATCCCCATCCCCAAATAATGCAACTTTGTTTTTCTTTTAGCTTCCAATTTCAAAGTTATAGGTTTTACTTCCTGCAGAACTTTCCTCTAGTCATGGAAGACAGAAACTTGTTTATGCAACTCATAAATGCAAGCTGAGACTCTTACATAATTACGGGTCTCCAAACAATATGCATACAGGAGTTGGCAGGGCTATGCTGGATAATCAGTTTTAATACAGAGCTGCCTTTGAAACAAGCAGAGAATCTCATTAACCAGCTGCATAAATCCATGGTTCAGTCACATCTTGAACTGTTGTGTGCAGTTCTCATCCTCCAATCTCAGAAAATGCAGAGTATAGCTGCAAAAGATCGAGATCAGTGTGACAGGTATATTCAAAACTATACTATTCAAAATAGTATCTTGAAAATATTCAAAAGGTGGAACTATTTTAGAAAATATGGGACCTTTGCTAAGTAAACATTAGCTGGGAGTGAGCAGTAGGGAGAAGTGCCACATTAAAAAAATTGCACAGAAAGGTACGTTGGGAATGGTTGCTCACAGTCTCTGGCAAAGCAAGAACTACAGGATAAGAGAAATAAGCAGATGACAGACTCAGAGCAAATAAAAGAAATTGATTTTTCACATTCTGCAGGTAAATACAGTTTTTTTCAGATGCAAAGCATCTATATGAGTTCAAAAGATGACTGAAAAAAGAATCAAAAGAAGAAAATCAAGGCTATTAATTACAAAGACACCATCTCAGACTCAAGGAGTCCCTGAAGCCAGAAGAAATATTCTAAGGAAACATCATGATATTTTTGACCTTTTCTTTCTCTCTTCTTCTAAGCACCTGCTTTTGTCTGCTTGGTGACAGGATATTAGGGAAAATGGATACATCTGTCCCATGCTGTGAATACAAAATCTTTAGTTTGTGTTTTAGAACTGTCAAGAATCATGAAAATTAGAAGCAATCACAATGCCCCTCAAGATTTTTTCCTCTGCATAACAGATCCAGAAGGTATGAGGTAGAATCTGGTTTAGTTTCTCCCCATTATTTCTATGAAAATCACAAAGTTATCTCCTGGGCCCTGAACATTTTTCCCCCACAGGAAGGTCTGAACATTGCTAGGGGACCTCTAAGTGACAGGGCAAGCTCAAGTGTAAAGGACTTGCAAGATGTAAAGCTGCTTTATAGTATTTCATCACTAAGCCTTTGCACCTATGCTAGTGCATTTCTTCTGAGAGTGTCAGAGACTTCCTTGTTTACAAGGGCACAGCTAATTCTGGTACCCAGCTTATAGAATCTCACTTTAAGCTGTGCCATGGGTCCTGCATGGGTCCCAAACTAATTCATACAGTGTGAGCGTAGCTCACCTCCACCTGCCTCGGGCTGGGAATCCCACCTCTGCCTTGGACCAAATGATTTTGTGAACTGAACATTCCTCACATGATGCTGGGAGACAAACTGCCTTTTTGCAGTCTGGTCCAGGCACCAAGCTATTGCTTTTGCTTTTGTAAGGCAAATGGGACTGGAGCATTTGTATGAAGGAGAAGGATGGACCTGATATTGTGTGGGCCAGCACGGATAAAAGAAAGAACCAGATCTGTCTCTGGAGAAGTGGGCTGGGGGATGAGCCTCAGAGGTGAAACAAGTGTTTGGGGAAAACAGCAGTTATTCTGAATGAAGAGTAATGCTGAGACAGACATTTACTCTGAGAAGTGTAAAATTAGGAAGTAGCATAAAAGTCCTTATTTCTCTCTATAATCAAAAGACTGCTTCAGAACATTAAGAAGGCAATCAACCTACAAATGATGTCTCTGAAGGAATAACTGCACATTGTTCACGATAACAAGTGCATCCTCTGTGAAAGATTAAAGCAGTAATCAACTGGCACACAAGTATCTCTTCTGTTATTTGTAAAGGGGAGCTACTGAATTATTTGTAAAGGGGAGCTACTGAATTAAGGCAATGTATAGCATATCTGACATAAAAATTGGCAGTTATCTCAAAGTATGTAACATCTTGCTGGGGGTAAGTAGGAAGGTAACATAGTGCTTGACAGATATATCTATTCCAATACTTCCTCCATCACTTTGCACTGCACAATTTTGCTTTCAGTGTTGAGATACATGTTGCTTCATCTAAAATTAAATCCCTGATTGTCTCAGTGGGTATCTCAGGCAATATTTGAAGTAATTATGTCACTTCAAAAGCAGCATAGGAAAACAATGTTGTGCCATTTGATTTCTCTTCACAGCTGTCCAAACAACATTAAATGAATCAGAAGTGCTTTGCATTCAGAGCAACAACATAAATATAAAATCTCTCCAGCACAGCAAGAGCTATTGAACTATTGAACAATTAGCAGGAGTCTTTCTGACTAAACAAATATATTTTGCACTTCTGAAACAATCTAATGGGAATACACACCACTGAGAGAAAAAAAAAGAGCAATTTTTAACCGTGTTAACAAGTCATATAGCAGAGATTATTCTATAATTACTTCAATAGTTTTTCACAGTAGAGATGTGCTTTTCTAAAATTCAACATTTGCAATGTCATCCTTCTTGGCCTGTGTGGAAAATCACTCATATCTTCTTTAGATTTTTAACTTGATGTTGATCATCTTTGTTGCTTTGGTGTCCTCTGTCAGGCTCCAGATAGCTGCTTGCTTAAAGTGGAGTCTGGGAATCTTACCTAAGTCAAATTAAATTAAAAGGTAAGGAGATATTAAAACCTGACCTGACTCCACACTTGCTTAAGTGCAATATAAGTAAGTATGTAAGTATTTAAGATGTGAATAGTGGCAATAATAATTGCTAGTGCCACAGACTGAGCTGTAGAACAGATTTCTTGGGGGAATGGTTTTTCCCCTTCTTTATACTTTCATGTTCCTGTGATACTGTTTCTGAGACTGGGAGAACCACAGTCAGCACAGTCTGCAAAAGTGAGTTGTAGGTAAACACAAAAACACCTAAAATGCAAATGGTGATATTAATCACCATGATGTCGCACTGGGCTCATACCAAATGAGAGAGGTGCCACCATCAAATGTATGGCTTGAGCCTCAGCTCAGCATACTGCTAAAGCTAAATTTAACAAAATGAGTGATTTTCAAATGATGTGTCAGTGGATCATGGTTTATCTATGAAAAAGATAACCAAATGAAATTGAATTCAACCAAGTTCAAAAGTATTTACTTTATGCTTCATTCAGAGTATCTAAGTAGCATTTTTACTGTGAGATAATATTCTATGATCAAGATGTGGTCATGGATATGTTCACATTTTATCCATCAATGTTTTTCTTTTTTTTTCTTAATTCTTGTTAACCAAGTAGAAAAAACTTGCTTATCTAATTTATTTCCTACTGTGTCTATTGCTTTCTTTTTAGTGGCATCTATATAAGGACATAAATACTTCAGACAGTTGCTCCTGTTGAACATTGGACTTCAAATGTACAAATTGAAGCTTTCAGAGCCAGTCTAATATGCATAATGTGGTCTGAAGAAAAATACAGGTGTAGCTGTCATGGGGTGACTGGCATTGCCTGGCATTCATTTGGATTCCAAGCTGCAATGGAGGAATGGTGTAAATTTGGACACACAACATTTATCAACATGATTAATAAAATGTAAGCACCTTCTCTTGTTTCTGTGCCTCATGAAAGAAAAAAAATTCAAATCTTATTACAGAAGTAAAATCAAAGGCAATTTTCTCATAAATGGGTTTTTACTCACAAAGCATTTTCAGGAGTCAAGAGATGGGAACAGAAATTCGAATTATGTTTCCCTATTGCAATGGGCAGGGCACTTCTGTGCTCTCTTTTCCCTGTTTATAAAATAAGGACAGAGCAATAATGAGTTCTTAGGTTTTATGATTCACTTAATGTTTGCATAGCACTTTAAAATATCAGGAGTAACATAAAAATAATAACTACTGGATGTACTACAGAAAGCACAAACACCTCTATTTCTAGCATGTTACCTTGTATTAGTTCTATATTTTATTGAAATAAAATGTGATTTTTATGTAATAAGAAATAGATTACTAGGTAGCATGCTAAGTAAAAATTTGGCATGAAACACTCTAAAACAATAATTTCCATCCCAGGAGTAACAAAGGTATTTAAAAGATGCTTTTACAATAAAAATACACCATTAAAAAGTTGGCAGAAATTCTCTGGGCATAATTGCAGCTGTGCTTGTTTCAAAATGCCTATTAAATCTGATTCACCAGGATTGTACTACTAGCATGCCTCCGCCTATGGGAAAAGCCTGGGCAATAATTTAAACTACTTTAAATTGAAAATTTAGAGCTGTTGTAATTAATTGTGAATCATTAGAAACAGCTCAAAAAACCCCACAGAAAAAATCTCAGAAAAAAAAGCCACAACAAAACAAAACCAAATTGTTTATAACATAACAGACAATTAGTAAACTGCTGCAGAATCCGAAGATTTGCCAGAATACATGTAGTATAAGGGAAAGAAAGAGAAAAAGGCATATCCCAGGCAGAATCATGCTTGTATATCGAACTCCAAATTCTCCATCATATCCTCCAGCACTGAATCTTCCCTGGGGTTTAGTGAAATCCATCCCCACCTCATATTCATAACATTCAGTTAAATCTTTGTGAGTGTTCCCTACATTTGTACCAAAGAAAATCTGGAGAATTAAAACATCCTGGCTGCTCTCTGATTTGGTTTGTGAGGAGTTTTGAGGATTTAATTTGGGAGAGGGAGTGATGAGGATGTACAAACTATAGATAAACCTTTGTGTTCAAGCCTCCTTTTTGTGATCAAGTAGATTTTAAGATTAAATATGGGGTTTTCTGTGTGTCTTAGGGTTGATAAGAAGGCTTAGCAAGTGTCATATCTTTCCCATGCACTCATGAGCCTGCACAGGTACCCTCAGAGAGGGTTTGATGCCTGTACCAGACTCACAAGGATGGCCATGTGTCAACCAGAAAAGGGCATGCTGGGGAGTGTTAAAAGGTTTTCTGCAAAGTAATGGCCATTTTTTCTGGTTTTCAATTTATTACACCTGTGTGCTCCTATCTTCTTGGTATTATCTTGATAACAAATAATTAACTTACACTGGTGTTTTGTATGATCTTCTAAAGCCCCACTGCATTATAAATGTGCACATCCACACACCTGTCACAAAATCTTCTATCAAGATTCCCATAAGCCTCATGTAGCCTCCATCATGTCACTGGAATTTACACAAGAAAAGGGGGAAAATATCAAAGTAAATGCTTGCAATTCCAGCAGAAAAATGTTACCCTTGGAAAGTTTGAGTGATCTGCATTGATAACACAAAGGAAGTACTTAAGATCAGATCTGTCAAAAAAGGACTTCAGTTCTACTGTCCCTATACCTTGAAATCAGATATGTTCATAGAGCCTGATGATTCTGAACCTGTATATTTAGTAGAAATCTAAAGACATATTGGCTTCTTGGGCAGTTTTATAGCCATGTAGTCACTCAGCACAATCACATTATACTTGAATACTTTGAAAATATCGGAATCATTCTTCCAGAACAAACTAATGCCATACATTCTGCATAGATTTGTCAAAAGTTACTTACAGTAGGAGTTTTGCAGGGAAACAGAAAGAACAGATAATGCCCCTGCTTTTTCTGGGTTTGTAATTAGGTAAAGAGCAGCTCCAGCATTGGTTGGGACTAGTCTCTGTGCTGGAACAACAGAACTTATGGCTATTTTGTTCACAACATAGTTTCTGCAATTTAAAAGAGACCAATAGAACAAAGAGGAGAGTACAGTCAAACTGTGGCCAGCTGAAGTGAATAGACTCTGTCTGAATGGTAGTTTAGAGACACCTTAGCATTGACTTTAAATGTGCTTCAGAAAGTGCTTTTCATAAGGAGATGCAATTAAATTAAATTCCTTTCCAACAATGGTTTACAGCTACCTATTATAAACTTGTGAAAAGTGTTAGTGGAGATACTGAACACATCTCTTGCTAATTTGAACATCTCTTAAAAATTAAAATTTTTGTACATTTGCACAGTATTATTCTGTTTCTGTCTAGCAGCGCTTTCTATTCTACTCTAAAGGAGCTGTGTTCTATTATTCATGGCTAATTTTAATTACCGTATCTGTAATTTCAGCCACATCCTAATTTACCACACTGATTGTCCATTAAGAGCCTGTGAACTGTAAACTGTTATTTCCATCTCTTCCTCAGCAATCATGTCAGTTATTCACTCAATCTTCCCACTGCAGAATTTTCTATTCAGAGATGAAGTTGATTGATTATTTATTTTTATAGCAATAATGTCCAAAACAGTTAATGTTTAGTTGACTGCACATTTTCCTCACTAAAACAGTGATGGTTTCAAGCTGCAGTGTGTAAGACTGAAAGTCTGTACAGCAAGAGAGAAACTCAGTCTGTATGCTCATTCTCCTGCTTGCAAAAATATGCTGGTGTTGATTGCATGGGAACTCATATCCCAAGTCATGATTATTTCACAACCATTTAAAGTCTAAGGAGGGAGGTCTGTGCATGGATGTGCCACTCAGCAACCACAGTCACTCCTAAGCGAATTGTACAAAAGCTGTCAAGTTTGGGGATTAAAACTGCTTGTTGTTGATGGCTGGGAAGGAAGACCATGCCTGTGCGAGACATGAGCTGCTGTGTGTTTGTTCTGCATTCCTACCTGCCCGCAGCTTGCTGCTCGCCTCTCCCGCTCCCCGGCCATGGTTCTCCCCTGCAGCTCCCAGCCCAGCACTCTCAAAAGAAGCAGATCTCCACAAGCAGAAGGGATATGAGGTTGTTGCAGCACGCCACAGCTTAAGCAGGCTGTACACAAGCAGAGCAACAGGGGCTGTAGTAACTTGCTCAGGAAAAGACCTCTCCTGACTTCACATTCTGCCAAAGCCTTGGTCTAGGAGATATTTCCTCCCCTCATACCCAGGCCCTTAACAAATCTGACTCCCTCTTTCCCTGCAGAATGTACACACATCTGTCAAGGCACCATTGCACCCTCTTCTTTCATCCTTGGGAAATAGATTTGTCTTTCTTTTACCTTCTATTTTCTACCTTTCCTTTTCAGTAAAGTTTCAGCTACAAAAATTAGAGTATTTCCCAACCTATTCCTCTAGCCCTGGAGTCCTTCTATCCTGCTTCAATTTCCTCTTATCGCAGGGCTTGTTCTCAACTTCTAAGACTCCTTTGTTCCGTTTTTCTTAGGCTCAGCTTTACTTTATGTCTTGGTCTCCTTTCCCAACTCTGGACTTATTTCCAACAACCCTAATTGTGGGAACATCTTTCCATTTACTATCCACCCGGTTCCATACTTCCTTGTGTTTGTTCTCAGGAGCTTCCCACAGCTCACTGAATCCTCAGTGCCTTTAGACTGTGGATAAATTAGTGTGAGGACCCGGTCTGGCCTTGGCACGCTTCACCTGAAGAGCAGCATAGCTCTGGTACAGATTTTTCTATCTCACTTTGGGTAAGTCATATATTTACAGGACTTTAATTTATCGTTAGACAAATGGGGTTAATGACTTCTTTTTTCTTTCCCTTGCCATCTCCTCTTTATTATGGAGTCAGCCCAACAATTTTAGAGCTGGGGCCAGGACTTCTGATGAGCTTATGTGTTGCCTTTTTCCATCCCCCCGCCTTGTGAGTAACAAAACAGAAGCTGGAGGCAAATTTTATAAAGGTAGGGGGAAAAAAAGCAAAAATTTTATTTCAGAAGCTTTTCTGAAATACAAACAGGGAAAGGGCAGTCTTTCCCCCAGCCCAGAACAAAGGCCCAGTATACAAAAGGTTTGGGTAAGGGGGGGGTGTGGGGAAAGAAAAGATGCAAAAGGAAAAGATGGCAAAAGAAAAAGATGGCTTCTCTCTATCCCATAGCTCTATATATATGCAGTTCTAACAAAAAACATAGTTTACAAAGATTCTCCAATTAAGGCACAGAATTAAACATTCGTCTTTCTGTTGTCACTCTGCGATAGCATGTTCTCAAACCTGGAAAGCTGTAGAGATAGGTGGATCTATTTTCTCTAGGATATAGGGTATTATTAATCTGAAACAGCTCGGGAATGATAGCATAGACTAGGCAAAAAGGCAAAAGCAAAAAGCAAAAAGCCTCTTGGCAATGTGTGGAACTAAAGGCAGTTTTTATTTTAAAATGCCCACAGGAGTGCAGAGGGTGTTTCTCCCTACCTCTGCTTACAGGCAGGTGCAGAATTGCCTTTGAAGCAAAGGCCAGCCTGTATTGCCGTGTGGATGGGACCTAGGCCACGGACATCAGCTGAACCACCCACTTGGCCTGACCCTGCATTAGAGCAGAGGCTGGCTGTGTCTCTGACTTTCCCTACTCTGCACCTCAGCCCACCAACAGATGTCTGTGAAGGATGCTGCCCAGCTGACTGCTGCGTGGTTCTGGTACTCATCTAACACAGAAAATGAAAATTATCTGTATTTTTCTAATGGGACAAGTAATTTTAAATTTCTGTAGTAAGTGCACTAATAAATAAATCAGTTTGTCTGTCTAATAATCCTGCTTTTTCTTTTCCTTAGGAATTTTTAGCCAATACATATACAAATCCTTACCCTGTACTCTTCTAATCACAGGAAAATGTAAAGTAGAAGCTATAGTAGAAATAATGCCATTTAGCTATAGACATTAACAAAAATCAAGCGAAGGAAATTAATGTGAAGCAGAGAAAGGCCAAATAAAACTTCTTCAATTTACCTGCTGTGAAATGATTTTCCTCCTGATATTATTGCTGGAGCCACAGAATCAGGAAATAAGATTTCTTTGATTTTTTAATTGCCAACAACTCACTACCCTTTGGTGTTTATTATGAGTGAATTGCTACATCAGGCATTTACTAACTCCATTTGGGACACAGACAAGTATTGAAGGTTTGGATAGTGAAGCAGATTTCAAATGTTTGCAGATGTACCACCTGTGGCTATCAAAACCCTCTGCAATACCATATGTGAGACTAAGTCAGACACACTATAAAACCAAACTGGGAGAGAGGGCATAAATTGTTGGAAGTAAACATTTATCTGAAGATAAATGAAAGGCAAATTGGCACTGAATGGAAAACACTACCATTTGATTTCTCCTGGAAAATGAAGGAAGAGCCATGCTTTTCTGGACTGATCACCAGTATCTTCAGCTTTCTGGGTATGAACAGGAAGCCAGGCATTTTGATTATTATGAAAAGTCTATTTGTCTCAGCTCTGTAATGCCAAGCTCCATCATGCAATTACTTGAATTTCAGATGGTTTTTTTATGTGTCCCTATGCTACATTTCACACCTGTCAAGGTTCTCCATAAGCATCACAAAAGCTTGAGCTTGAGAGGGCCAAGGATCTTGTCTGACTCACACGAAATAAGTGACCTGGGCATCCTCTACACTTTGTTGCAAAAAATGCCTGAATGGAGAAATTATTATTTTCTGTAGATGAACTGATCTTTTTGTTGTCCAGCTGCAGGCACATGTTTTTAGTAAATAGCCAATATCATCATCCTCCTTCCAACTTGATCAGATGAAGTTTAAAGCTATTGTCATCCTGACACCATTCTCTCCCTCCTTCTCTACTAAGAAAGGATAGATGTCCCACTGTTACTTATGAACCTACAGAGGCACCCACTAGGCTGGGAGCCCTTGCCTCACTGGGCTGTTTGGAGACACTCTGTAGGGCTCTGCCAGGTAAAACGTTTCTATTTTAGATTACTATATATAGCCTGCTAAACTGTGCAGAAATGTCAGATGCCAGCATGTGCACATGCCTCCTGATACAGCCTCATATATAACATATTGAAAAAGCCCTTTAGTGAAAATGTCAGCACATCCAATGTGGAGAAACAGGAGAGACATTTCTTTTCTTTTCTTTCAGTAAAGTTAGAAAAAAGATTTTGGGAAAGTGGAAATTAGTGGTGTGGGACAGTATCAATAAAAAACACATTTTAAAAGCATCTGTAAAATATTTGATTCAGTGGGAAGTGATGCCTAGTTTGGATTTGAAAGGAAAAAATCCATTAAAATGTTAAAGGCTTGAGAGTCCTGTTTTTTCAGAAAAGAGTCTGTCTGCTTTGCAACATGTAAATAATCTATGATATGTCTTCAGACAATAGGATGTCCTAACATATAAGTTAAGGCAAACAAAATGTCAGCGGGTTAAAAGGAGGTAATGAACTTGTTAACACTGATAAATCAGAAGGGAGTCTCTCATTCAGAAAGAAGGTTGATAACTAAAAGACATGTTCCTCACTTTACAGCTGGGAACTACTTAGAGCTCCTCATCAAGAATATGGTGTGGCATAAGTAATGACTATTAAGCAACAGATATTTTACCCTGAAAATACTACCCTAGCATAAAATGAAGATCCATTCTTTGCTTTGGGAGGTGCGAAATACAAGAGCAGGAAGGCAGAGAAAGGGCTGCTAAGGTGATTGCCCTGAAGCCACCCTGCCGCGCCATCCCTGAAGCTACCAAGGAGTCCTGAGATTTTGTGCTTATTTGAAGAGAGAGACAGCATCTTCCTAACACTTGGAATAAGGGTATGCTTGGGGATAATCCTGATGTGATTGCCAGGAAAACTGACCATGCTCCTCTGTGGTGGTGCATTCCCCCCGACTTCTTTTCCAGGCCACACTGAAATGTGATAAATGCTTGTTAGACCTCAGCCTTGACAGATGGACGGCACCTGGGCTCAGCTCTTCCTGAGCTTATCAGAAACGTTTTCTGCTCCCACAAATGGGATCATTTATAACAATCCCTTGTTTTCTTTAACCTTTCTGTTCTCACATTTTCAAAGAAAGTGCCAACCCAACCTGTGGTCAGGATGAAATATTGTTATGACTAAAGCCCACTCTCTAGCAACCCTATAAACCGTGGTCCAAAATGAGACCCTTTGAGCTCTCCTGGACTGCAGTGGGCTGCGGCCAGCAACCTCCTCTGAGTGGGGCCTCTCAGAGCCAGTGAACTCCCACGTTTGCTGTACCTGGAGGATCGCTGAACAGCGATGAGTCCTGGGCTGACACCCTCACTCCTCCAGGCCCGACTCTTCGCCCGTTGGGGAGATGCAAAAGCATCCAAAGTGAGTATTTCACTGGCCTCTGAGGGGAATTTTTCACAGGTACCTTACTTGCACTGACTCTTTGTGTGCATGCAGCTGCGCATATGCTATAGCAAATCTAGGAGAAATGCTGCTCTCTTAGATGTTTACGTGCCTTATATATCTCAGTAAATTAGGCCTGTAAATAAGATGAAGCCATAAGTTATAAGCTAAGTTAAATGCTGCTGTGTTGTCCTTCTGTTAAGTTGCTAAGTTCAACTTCAAAGTCATAAGTAATATGTTAGGTTAAATGTTGTTAAGTGTTATTCCTCTGTTAAATTGTTGAGTTATAAGTTAAGTATAAGTTAAGTGTTGTTCCTTCATGAAATTGTTAAGTTTAAGGTATAAGTTAAAGTATAAGATAAGTTAAAGTACTATTAAGCTTTTAGACCATATTGCTTTCTATCTGTGCTCTCACTGTCCTTTTGTCACACACACACACCCACACACACACACACACACACACCCTGCTTAGTTCTCAGCTCATTTCTGTTTTGATTGTCTGGATTTTGGGCTTAGTTTTGTTGTTGTTTGTTTTCCCTTGGTAAGCCTTAACTGTCCTGTAAGTAGTAGGGTGAATCTTGTCAATGAACTTTGTGGTGTTGTTGCTTAATATTAAATCTGGTTTTTTGCTGATACCTTTGCCGCTGATTTTTTAAATGACCACAAACATGTGTTTGTAACATCCTCTCCAACAGGAGTGAATGCCCACCAAGCCTTCTTTATCCCATACAATACTCAAAATATTTGTGCAAATTAGCCTGTGGGATGAAGAAGTTTTCTTGCTTGGATCTTTCCTTTGTGTAACAGTTCTTCCAGCATTTCTCAGAATAATAGGAATTGCACATAATAGGAAATCCTGCAGAAATTGCTAAGACCCCGGACACTGTGAAAAATAACGATCCACTCAATAAACTTCCTATCTTTTTGAATTATAAATTATGCACAGAAATTACTGATCATCTATAAATGCTTACAGTGCTTTTTTTTATTTAATAGATTCTCTGGATTTGTGGCCATAACATGATGTATTGCTTCTCATCAGAATACTTTAAATGAAAGCAATGTTACTTCTTATAAATATGGTTCTAGAGTCCAACAAAAGTGTTCCTTGCCCTGATGCACTGCTTACTCACACTTTCACGAAAAGCTTAGCTAGAAATTAAAGATTGTAAGTGTTTTCTGACTGAGGTGTTGACTAACAATGCAAGAACCTCAACCTTTCCAGGTCACCAACACCCTCAGTTTAGGGGACTGTCACTATAAATTCCTTAATTCTGTCAGGTCCACCGAGTGAGTGAGGAAATAGGAGTTTGTTATATTAACTCCTTTGGACAAGGATGTACACTACACCTACACCTACACTTTGCCTAAATTTGGCACAATTTAAGCAACTCTGCAAGGCTAGGAAGCAAGAAAGTTTTCTCTTTCACAGCAGAACCTGACTCACAAGAGTTCTGAAAGTCTCTAGGCACCTCTAAAGTCATCCCAGATTCTTTGCAGTCCCTGGTACCTAAAGTACTTCCTACATGTTTTAGCAGCTCCTTGGTCCGAAGATCTATGTGATTTTCTTCTTCCTAAGCACCAGTGAAAGTGAAAGGTTATTCGGAGAGATGATCACATTTAGTCCAATAAAAATCATGTAAGCATACCTACAATTCTTTAATAGCTTTTTAAAAATTTACCAAAGCAGGCCAAATAAATCTTTTACCAGTATTCAAATGGCTAAAACACTTGCCTTAGCCAGAAGAAATGAAGTTTGTATTTTCCCTGTTTGAGGCATTTGCATCCAAAGCATGCACATGGCCACAGTCATTGCAAGAAGCACCTTCTGTAAAATCCCTTTACAGATTGGAGCCACTGCACAGCTAAGAAAGCCAGAGAAACAAAGTGTGGCTGTGTTATCTAGTGAGGAAGTATTCATCCAAGATGATACAGTCCAAAGATCTCTTCTTCCTGGATTTTTCTGTATGTATTATACTAGAGGATCACTGGATTAAATGACAGTAGCAGGATTCAAAACATTTTGCATCATTATCTGAAACTGCTTTTCTGAAACCCCATTGTCTTAATCAGTAATTTCTGCTGTGAGGTGAGCTATATGAAATGAAATGACATATTTTGAGAGGTGTTAATATTTGCTTCCATCATGTTAAATTGTTGCTTATCCTCTTCTTTCAGTGTATTTGAGTGTTCAGTCTCTGTCCTAGCATCTCAAAGGGAGCCCATGGGGATATGCATGATGCTTGATAGTTCTGGTCAGGACACACAAGAAAAATCTACAGCCACAGCTATGGCAGTCACAGACAGGCAACAGCCAAATTTTGCAATCTGCTGCAAAAATGAGGGAACTTAATGAATTTTTTATGTACAGCTAAATATAGTAAACCGAGTGATGGTTAATTCAGAAAAAAAAACCCTGGGCTTCTAGTTTGGGGTAAGGCAGAACAAATGGTCACTTTAATATTAAGACATTCATTAGAAAAGGGCATGATTTCAATCAAATAAAAACCATTGGCCTCTGTGACATGTACATGCAGATTAAGGATCACATCTGGAAGTGGGCAATAAAAATAAAATAATATTTCCAGTTCAAGTGTAGGCATTTATGAATATCTGTCAAAGAGATTAAATTGTGTTTCGAGTTAAATCCCCATCCCAGTTCCCCTCACTAAATGAAATTCTGAAAGGTAATTCTGTCTATGTAGTTTGTTGTGAAGATATGACCCTAATTAAGCAGCTGCAGTAACAAGACACACTGAATTACACAAGTGGTTAGATGTGGTCTTTTAACAGACATGCTATAGGAGGTAAAAGACTGAAAAGAAGATCAGCCATGAGCATCCCAGTCCAATTAGCAGGATGAGAACTGAATTGTTATTATTAATCATGTTGTCATCTTAAGACTGAAAACAAATAATTGAGCAAGGCACACTCAGGGCGCCTACCAAGTCTCAGCAGCACTGTCTGAAGATGTGCCAAGAGTTTCTCGGCATTTTCCCTTCTAGCATCAGGATGACTGAGAACCACGATACCACAAATAAGAATAGGGCATCTACGGAAGATCTTAAGAGAGTTGGGCCAATGTTCAATGTTAAGAAACCTGACTGTGAAGTGTCTCAAAGAAACTAGATAAGGGACACTTGTCTAACTGTATATACAATGAGAAAGGATTTATAGGAACATTAAAAATTAAAGATATACTGAGGTAAATCTAGCCAAAAGGTTGGGAGAAGCCAGAAAGGCTTTAACAAAAAAATACATGGAGGCATTTTAAGCATTATAGAAGCTTGCAAGTAACTAAGAAGATAAAATTGTTGCAACCTGGACGCTGATATTTAAAGACAGCAATTTGATAAATTGTGAAGCATTAAAGGCTTGGTTAAACCAGATATTGATAAAATGAAGTCTAGATGTCATCAGTGGAATAAATATTAAGAGAAAGCATTCTGAATGTGTAGTATGATGGTGTTGGAAACAATAAACAGCATAATCAGACATTGAAAAACTGGTGGTCTAAGGCTGTTACAAAATTAGTAGGATATTCAAAGATAGGAGATGAAGTAGGTAGATTTTAATTACCCATTTGATATAGAATTCAATGAATGCCTGAAAATTTATTAAAAAACAATTGGATAAAAAATTGCTAATTAATCCAAAGGATGAATAATACTGTGATAAATGCCAACTGACTAGCAGCAGAAACACATGGTTTGCTTAAGACCATTATCGACAACTTGACCCCTTCTTTTGAGATCTGCTTGTGATGAAAAGCCTCTATTTCAGCATTACTCCAAAATCAGATGACATAGACTAAAGGCGATTCTGTGCCACATATAGGTTGTCTGAAATGTAAGTTGCAATATGAATGGATTAGTGTTCAGTGAAGACTGATGAAAGCAAGTCTGTGCTCATTCATGAAGACCAAAGGTGTTCATTCGCTGCGTCAGTAGACAGAACATCATTCACTGACATAGCAGTCTGCACAGAGTGATTATGATCCAGATTATGCATAACAGAGAAGTGATGGCTAAGAAGGTCAGCAGAGAATAATGAGAATAGCAGTGCAGATGACTGGTGAACTTATTATACTGAAAGAAAGTCAAAGGTGCATGAAATGGATTAAGAACTGAATCAGAAATCCATAAAAATGCTGCTGTGCACAGGATTTAGGTGTGCTGCACAAAGTGAAAACTTCTGCTTAAAGGCATACACAGTCTACAATAAAGTTCCTAGGGGAACAAGCCTGATGGTGTCTTTAAAAATTTACTGTCTGGTTGGAGTCCCTTCACTGTGGCTTTAGAGAGAAATATCCGCATAGGGCTCCATGCTTTGGTTTTTCCTGTTTTCGCGCTTCATATTTTTATGATCTTACACAAATCTAGCTGCTCTGTCCATTGACATAACTTATAGATCCAATGTTTTAAGGTACATCAGTTGAAAACTTCATATATGGCTCTGACATGTCCTTCATGATATTGTGTCGTAGCTAACAATGCTGGAAGAGACTTTGGTTTTCCTTTTCCCATCTTTTTTATTATTTTCTTATGGGATCCCTACAGACACCGCCACTCACCCTTACTTGTTTCTCATATCTACCTGTAAGAAATTGCCATGGCCCTGGCTTAACTCTCCTGTTTAGCCTGTATCCAAAGATCTTTCTCCATAGCTCTCAGTCGCTTAGTTCAGTATCTTTTTCTCTCTTGTTCCACTGTCAGAGGCAATCTCAGTCTGCTGTGCTTGCCTGGTGCTTCGACAATAACGTTATTCAGCAGAATAACACTGCTGTTGTTCTGCAGCTTCATTTCCTGATCATGTCACACATCAGCAATTGACCTTCAAGAAAGCCAGAATGTTGTCTTGACAGGTCTCCCTCTCATGGTACCCATAAATAGATCGGATCAAGTTAATTTTCCTCCTTCACATCTCTCCTGTAACTTTTTCTTTGAGTTGATTATTTCAAAGAAAACAAAATGCTTGACAAGAGAGAAGATTTTTACCTGTTACTCTGTCAAATACAGTCATTATTCCCAGATGCTTCACTGTGTGTACCCTTTGAGTAAAAATTACCCATTGTGTAATTTTTGAGTTACAGTCTCTTTAGGAGATGTGTATTTGTGCAGCACTTCTCACAAGGAGTGCTCCCCACTGACGTTGTTTCTAAATTCCACAGGGAAAATACCTACCCAGTGGGAACTGAACCAGTAGGACAGCAGATAGCTGAGCAAGTAGAAAAGCACGGTGACTCAGTCTGTATGTCTGGACCAACCACACACACCACAATACAAAATAGCATGGAATTTGTCAATCTGTTAGTCTAGGATTTTATTCTCCCCTCCTAACCATGGCATATAAGTGTGCATCTATTGCACGTTGCCAACAGCCCCTGAAGGTACACACTGTATGGCAACAGTCACTGAGGGACAGGACAGTAACAGTCCTAAAACATGTTTCTTTTTACAGTGTGAGAAATAACTTTGACGGCTGCTGTCACAGTTGTACACACATCATCAGACTTAACGTTTTCCTTTCAGTAATTGACAGCAAGGTACTCCCTAATTAAATTTCCTGTCCTGTAGCTTTATGTTAAAGGTATACATTAACCATTTTCTCAGGAGTGCCTGCACCACTCTAGGTTTGCATTTGTTCTGGGCTTTCATATGTTTCTATTCAACAGAAAGCAAATACAAGTGCTTTAAAACAGGATGGAACTCTTTATCATTTATGTATCTAAAATTTCTAGTAGAGTTTTGAAAGGGATAATTGTAAATCTAAAGGAGTGATTCTCACTGATGCTACTGAGAATGTATTTTCCCTGGCACTTAATTTTAAAATGTTGCCCAAGTGCACGTCTATTTTAAACACAGATAGGCAAATAAATAATCCTTTTTTCCCTTGATACCTGAACAACAAAAGATGATTTTCTGACATGCAAACCTACAGCATCTGTCTGATCTTTTATTCTGTTACATATGCTTTGTCTGTAGGAAAACACAAAACTGCTGTAGACATCATTACACTCCTTGATCTACAAATTCAAGACCTGTGCCCTTTTATACTCCCAGAATGCACAGGGGATCTTGGTCAAAGCTGCTTCGTCACTAGGGAATTTAGAAAATACACTGTGCACACTCCTCTGGCCACTGAGCTGTAGGATTTTGTAAGAAGCTCACTCTTTTTCCACTTATCATTTTAATAAATTAAGAGGGTTGTTCATCCTGTGCTAATCTGCCTTCAACTTTTACTAGATCAAAAATTGATTGTTGAATATTGTTGCGGATTAATAGGATATCAGACAAATGGTAATTTAAATGTTACAAAGTCAGTGCCAGTATTCAATGACCATCTCTAAGTTCTGCAGAGCAGAGATGAATATGATTAAGAAAGGGAAAGGAACAAAGTTTGAGGTATGGTTATTTTCGTTTTCTCCAAATCTCAGAGAGACATGAAAGACTGTCCCCGCAGCTCTGCTCAAGGAACAGCGGCGAGAAAGAAGTGTTTACATTTTATTTGTTCAGACCCTGACAACACAAAAAATCCCCACAATCCAAAACACATCTTCTTCCTTTTCCTATCATACACAATCAAGGAGTCAAGAAATACCTCTGAAACGAGTAGGTGAAAGGTTGGTTTGCAGGACAAAGTAATAGGACGGCTGGGTGGTCTTGTAGAGTGCCTCATACCCTAGTTAGAGAACACCTTATTTGAATAAATTTAAAATCTGTCTCTTAGGGGAAAAAACCCCCAACATTGTTACACAGGGAGTGAGAATAAAAAGATCAGTCTGTCATGCCAAACTATGTAGTAGCTTGCTGGTGCAGGTGTTCATCTGAGCAGTGGTAGCTGATGAATACACCAGAAAACTTGGACTCAAACAGCACAATCTAATCTTGATGATACTCTATGAGCAATAATTTCAACCCACCATTAGCCCTGTTTCCATTTCCACCTGTCTGGTTTTAGGTCTGCCTGATTATGGTGTTGGTGGACACCACTTGAACATGAGCTCCCCACGTGAGTCTTGAGCTAAGAAATAATTTACCAGAAGGACAATCTCTTAGAAGACTGTGGGGATGGTTTCACATTTGTGCAATGTTAGTGACAGGACCAATGCTGATGTGGTGTCCACTTGTGTCAACCCTCCATTGTAGAGACCATAGTGAAAACTGAAAGTTTTTTTAAAAGGATTGAAAAATTATTTCCCATGTGGCACACATGCCTAAAAGAGAAATGGAGAGACTTATGATGTTTTTCCAAGAGAAATTAAGTTACTTGCTTTCTGTCTGCAGATATCCATATGGGGAATAGAACTTTGATAGTAAACAGGTCTTCTGTTCAGAAGAGTAAGGCACAGTGAGATTCAGTGATAAGAAGTAAAATATAAATGAACAAAGTCTAGAAGCAAAGAGTTTCTTTTTCTATCTATGATGACAACTAACAGATGGTGTGTTCTCCATCACTGAAAGCCTTAATTCAGGGTTGAATATATTTCTAAAAGTTATGCTATACCTCATTCAATAGCTCATTACAGGTTTGATGCTGAGATATGTGCACTGTTATGGGATATGGATCTTCGGCATGTTTTAAGCGTAGTATCAGACCAGTTCACTGCAAAGGTGTATCCTTGCTTTAAACTTGTTATTCAAATGTAGATCTAGAGGGCATATGGCTGCTAGGCACCTTCTACTAGGATATACTCATGTTTGCAGTGAGATTTTCTACCACATGACCTGTATACAATATATAAATACAGTGTGCTTTTGATAACTAAATATAATCATATTCATCTTTGCTCTCTAGATTTAACACAGCTCAAAGCGGAACTCTGCTAGGGCAATGTTTCATTGTTTCCAAAGCAATGCAGGCTGCACAAGGACCCTTGCTTGTGGCGGTGGTAGATGTTGCCACCGCCATGCCCGAGAAGCAGCCAGCCCCAAAAAGGCTTAAAGTCCAGTGGTGGGGCGCTGCCAAAGCTTAAGGATCTCTGATGGTCTCGTCGCAGAAATTGTCTCCCCCTTCCTGTGTTTAACGACATGGTTTTCCCATGTTGTGAGCACCCCTATATGTTAATTCACCCTGTCTGTCATATTACCTACCCTGCCCCTTCTGGAAAGTCCCCTGGAAAGTCCCTTCTTACTCAACGCCCCGTCGGCCCCTGCTCCCTCTCCCCTGCCCTCTCCCTCCTCGCTTGGGTCTCCCCCATCACCCTACTCTTTGTACCACCCCTGGACCCTCTCCCCCTTGGACCCTGATGTTCTCTCCCCCGCCCCCCCCCCTTTCCCCCCCTATAAAACACAGTGTAAGACGCTCTTGCAGCGTTCTCTGTCTCTGGACTCCTTCGGGAACGCACCTTCATTAAGCCTCAGAACTCCACACAGAGAACCCCGCCCCGCCTCTTTGCCTCCATCCTTTTTCTACGCCTGCTGGAATCTGGAGTGTGTGCGTGCGTGCTGGCACTCATCCAGCCGGGGGTGATCGGTGTGTGTGCTGGGGTCGGCTGCCGGTGACGCTCCCTGGAAGTTCGCGGAGCACCGTGAGCTCGTCCCCCCTCGCTCTGATCCGGGCAGAACAACTGTGCGAAGCGGCACTTGCTCTGCTCGTCGTTCACAAGAACCCTGTTGATAACATGGCAGAAAAGAGTTCAGGGAATTTTATTACCAGAGACACTGATATATAAATTATCATGAAAATATTTTCAGTGCGTGTTTCTTTTTACACCTCTTTTTGCAATATCCAGGACATGTCCTTTATGTTAATTTCACATTTTAGCAATACTTTTACACGTCAGCAGAATACACAAGGTAGAGTAATCCTCAGCCAGGCACAAGGTCCAAACAGCCTAGCTTTCCACATCCAACAGCAGCCACTACTGTGAAGTTTTCAATGTTCAAAATATCAAAGTGGGTATGTATGAGGAAATCTGAATAATTAGGTCACGCCTTGCATTCTATAATATATGACACACCATTCTCTAAAGTTTATGCATGATATGAATATAATTGATATTTCTTATGCATACATACAGATATCTTGATATGTTCCCTATATATTTAAAATGTGCCCTTCCAGGGACTTAATGAAGTGTCTTCGAGATCTTAATGTTATAAGACAGGAATGAAAGAATTTTGTTCTCTCCTTCCTAAACTGTTCATTATATACACAAAATTGTACCATTAGGGTGCAAGGTTTTAAATAGGCAAAAGCTCTGTGCAATTCCACTGTGATCAGATTCTTTCAGGTCAGTGCAAAAAGAGACAATCAATACATATATCAGATGACATGTTTTTATTTCTATTTGTCTAATGAGCTCTGGTAGTTCCTTATTCTATACTGGCTTGCAATGGAGGCATTCCCAGTGAGTACACAGTCCTGAAGCAAGCAATCACAGGTAGTGGGCATACTACTATCTGCTGTTTGGTGAATTTTTAATTGTTTCAATGATGGACTCTGAATGTCAGGGTCATCTGTCTTTCTTGAAACAAATTCTACTTTTCCCATGTAGTGACAGGACTTCTGTTTGTACAGAATCAGGGCACACGTATTTGTGCAATTCCCAAGCACACCTTCATAACATAAAAAATTTTTCTGCTGGAGGTGTACGTACATTCAGGCTGCAGATGGCTTCATTTCTGTGAAGTACCTCACAGAAATACTTAGGTCTTTTTGGGAACAGGGGTTGCAGCAGCAGATGTAGTCCTGTGCTCCTCAGATCCTGCCCATCTGTGGTAGATGTGAAGGGCATAGTGCCCATGCAGAGCACTTCCTGCTCATCCTGCTTGTGGGGCCATACACACACCTCCCTACTCGATTTTGTCTGAATTTCCAATCCCTGGGGATTGAGAAGGATGATTTGGAGAGTTCAGTGCATGTCCAGGCTTTCTTCTACATGTTGCCAAGACATGTCTGGGGGAAAATGAGGCAAGATGAGATCTTCCGGTGTCCTTCATGTTAGGCATACCTGGAAATGCAGGATATAAAAATTTCACCAGGCCTCCTTTTCACTAGGCCTATGTGGCGTCTATGACTTTTTGGCTGAAGTTGTCAATGTGTGCTCTAATCTCACTTTTAGTATTGTGTTAAGGCCTTTAATACTTTAATTATCCAGCTGTGATTTTCTCTTTCTAAGTCCCTCAAAGAGACTGACCTAAACTCAGAAGACTAACACCATGATGAGAGAAATGAGCTTTAAGGCTTGCTAAGCTATGTCAAAGCTTCAGAGCATTTAAGTCTGTATTAAAACCAAATCTCTTACCAAGTGAGGTCTCAAACCCATTAAGAATTATTCCATTTCATTTTTCAATTACAGCACAACGGATTCTCCAACCTGAAATGCACACTGCTCTTACACACCTAACTGCTGATAATGTTAACTTTTCTGCATGTTACAAATCGAAATACTAAAAATTTAAAGCTAAGCTAACAAAGCATCTCCTTATTTAAATTCAATTACAAGGTGCTATTTGAAGTAGTTTTTGAGATATACTGATCTAAGCTTTGTGTAAACTCAAAAATATCTGTTAATCAACACCTGTTGATAACAATACATCATCAGGTGAAACACTGCCCTTCCTCTTCATTCCTTCCAAAAGAAGCAAGTACCAACAGACTACAGTCACAGCCTGGTCTGTACACTGAGGCCATCATTCTCATTAAAGTCCTGATGAACTTTCTCTGTTCAAATGATGAGATGGGGCAGGCTTGGCACTGCCTCATTTCTGAGACCACATATCCATATATCCCTGGAGACAGGTGCCCTGTAGCAGCACACTTGCAAATGTTTTCTTTTTCATTTTTCCTCTTCCTCAGTTTAACACTTTTTCCCCAGTACAGGAGTCTGGTTCCTTCAGCAAACCCATCAAGTGACTTGGGATGTAGCCAGGAGAGCTGTCACTAAAATCTTTACCTGAAACAGAAGGTTTCCTTCTTTTGTGTTTCTTTTTGCTATCATTCCATGTTGAATTTGTGTTACCCCTAGCATAAGGAGAGTCTCTTCATATGCATTTCAGAAGTGTAAGCATTCACCTGGAAGTGAGGATTGTGTTAACTCAAGGTTAAAGATATTCAGGCTGCTGCAATTCATCCAAAGCTTTCAAAGAGACAATAATCACCTAACCCAGTATGATCTCCCTTGACCCAGATGAGGGCCTGTAAATTCTAGTTCCTTCTTTTGATTGCTCTGGGAAAAGTTTTCTTAGCCTGACACTAAAAAAAAAAAAATTAAAAAAAAAATTAAAAAAAATTCCAAAATCTACTTCTTTCAGAAGCCAAGATTCACAAACTGTCTGCCTCTGAATTCAAACAGGCCTCCTTATGTTTTTCAATTATTTTTCCCTACACCTTTTATTACCTAAGTTGGCAGTTAAGTAGAAAAAGCACACCACATACCATTGTATACTATACCGCTCATCATTTACTGTTATTTGAAAAGTATAATAGTATTACAGTTAACATCTGTAGTAAATCATTCAATACAGTTTCATATTGTGAAAAGTCACCAAAACACACAAGCAGGAGTTACAGTTATTACTTACACATGGTAGGTTTTACTCTTCTGGTAAGTGGTGCACGAGTTCAGGCTGGGGAACACAGAGGAACTAGTGGCTTAGAATAATGTACTTTAATGCAGGCAGAGACAGCTGTGATAATCTCAGTGAGCTTCTGTATCACAGGCCACAGATTTCCACACACTAATGCCAAGGCAGTGCTTCCTCCCGGCCAGCAAGGATTTGGAGTGAGAAAAGGCAGCGTGGTGCAGTGGGAACAGCTGTGCTGTGGCAGCGTGTGCTTCCCATGGCAGGAGCAGCAGGCTCCAGACACCACGGTGTGTGCTTGGCATGCAAGTGCCCTGCACGTGCTGGCCCTAATACAGCTCACTTCCTTATTTCAGAATATCAGCTGTTTCATTCTAAGCCCCCCTGCATCTTCTACAGTTCTTCATAGCAGTACAAAGCAGGGATTTGCAAAAGTTGCCAGTCTGCTCTTCACCTATGGCATCCCAGGCAATCATCACATTCACATGAGGCCTGGAATGGTGCTGGGGCCGTGTATCATCATCAGGTAGCAAAGTGAAGGGGTAGCTGTGGTCACTTCTCTCTGCTGCAAGAGCTAGTCAAGATTTTTGGCAGTAAGTACCTAATCCATCATTAGGCTGCTTAGAAACTGACTGATTTTTAGCATGTTTAATATTCTGGGAAGAGTCATCTAGAATTGTTCTGGCAGAGGAGGGGTCTGTTCTTCCCAAAGGCTAAGGTCAAGTGTGGCAATCATGGTAAGATGTCACGTACAACCTGCCCAGCACAGGCCAGAGACTTTGTCAAAGTGTAGAGCAACAGGAGGTGGACACTCTCGGGCCTCTGCAAACCACTGCAAACCATATTTGCACCTGGCCAGTAGCTCCCTGTGCAGTCTCAGCATCTATGAAAGACTCCCTATCCAAGTGTGATGCATTTGAATGTGATAGTGAATCCAAGACCCATCTCAGTCAGCTGTTCCGGTGCTTAAGTTATCTTCCCTGAAAACATGCCCTCTGATTTCTGGTCTGAATTCTCCAATTTGCCAAGTCTGCATTTTGTTTTGTTTTCTTATTTCAGTTTGTTTCCTGTCTCTGACATAGACTTTCCTAAATAATCTTGGATTACTCAATCTCTTTTTACATTAATTCATGATTGCATGGAGGAGTTTACAACACTTCCCTTCTCTAACCTCTCTTTCATGTCAAGATCAAAGACTCCCTAGGGCATTGATCTTTTCTTCATCTTGACACACTTTCTCAAGTGAAAGAACCATTATTTCAGCTATGGCTTGTATAGTTGTGCTAGAGCAGACCCTAATAAAAGTTACTTTTTGCATTAAGCATGTCAGCATATTTGCAGCTTTCATGTTATTTATGTTGCAAATTAAGAAACAGAGTAGGTAGCTGCACCAAGACTTGATTATTGCAATAACTTTCCTTCTCCCAGTACACACTACAGCATTCACCCAGCTGCCTAAAGAAGCTTCACATAGTGAAAAATTAATATTTTACCATCTTCCTCCACATCACATCTATGCAAAGCTGCTTGCATCTGGGTCTTGCAGAAAAACATCCTTTCCAGGAGAGGCAATGGAACACCTAAAAGACCTGCAACCTCACTATTAATGTTATCTGGGTGCTGAGTACCTTTTTGCTGCTGTGATCAAAGGACTAGAAAATCCATCATTTCACCTCACAAGGTAGCAGGATCCTACCCCAAGTACTGAACTAATTTTTGAGGAAGTCAGATACATAAACAGACAATCAGAGACTCTCTGGAGATTGTCTGGGACCTTTGCCATCACTTAGTTCCTGAATGTCCCACTAGATCTCTTATTTTATTGCTTTTCTGCCTATAAGGCCAGTAATACAAACTTTTACCAAAATCCCCTCGGGCTTTTTTGATCTCTCAGATACATTAATCAAAACACAGTTTTATTACAGAGACAAGATTAAAAAGAAAAAAAGCGAATAACTAGTAACAAACAACAGCGTCATTAATAATGCCACTAAAGTGCTACAGAGATCTTTATAGGACTTCATGAAGGTTTTGTCAGAGACGTGAGGCTCTAAGGGCCTAAGTGGCATTTTATGTCTTTTTCAGCCATCCTACAGAGCTGGAAAACCAGATCAGCTTTAGGGAACACAAGGCATGATGTATTTTATCCTACAGCAACTATAGGTCTGGTCTCTTTAGCTTGAGTAATGCAGAAGACACTGTCCCGATGGCTTACCCCTAGATGGCACTGCTTGGCAGCCTGGCTTCAGCTCCCATTCTTTTCCTTGGCTTCATAGCCAAGATTTCGACTTCACTCAAGGTTGGGTGAAGAATAGGACAATGAGACAAGGGAATTAAATTTCTGCCACTCTCGGCTGAAGTGGCAAATATTCCCTTGTGTGATACTTGCAAGTAAAAGAGGAAATAAGTTTTCAATCAAAGTGTTATTAGGCAGGAATTTCTATGTGTATGCATTTGGACAGTGTCTATTTTTTTTGTGCATGAAGCAGATATTTATTCTGACAGGGCTTCCTGGAACTAATGTTTCAGAGGCATCAAGATGGGAAGGTGCATTGTTATAAACTTCTGATCTATTTGATTCTACTGCATTCGTAGAGAACAATGGTTGATGTGACTCATTTTTCCAAATCCCCACCTTTCCTTTATTAACATAGTACAGCTTGCAGTTTGCTTTGTGTGCTTTAAATTATTTATCAATATTTTAGAGCATTTTATACTGCAGATCAGAAATTCCTTGTGAAACCTGATAGCAAAGTGATATCTGAATATTTAAGGTGTTTGGATTTGTTTTAACTGGATGGATTTCTCATGAGATGATTGCAGTTCTTCAGGCCCATATGAGTAAGTGGATCAAGTTTTGAGGTCTAACAATAATCCTAAGTAATTTCCCATTTTTTAATTTCTGTAATTATTTCGGGTTTCTTTATTTGTGCATTTCAGAGAAAATACTGCAAAAGAGGAAAATATCTTTTTTTAATAGTTAACACCAGATATTGGCCAGCTACCAGTAATATTTGCTATAGTCCTTTCCTAACCTATCCCCAGTTTTCCTTTCTAGCCCACATTCTAGATTACATTTGTGAGAGTACACATAAGCACATGTGACTACATCCTTTGTACCTTGCAGAAGATCATCAGCCATTCCTCCTCATGGTTGCAAATAGTAGCAGAAGGTCTACCATACTCATACTTTTAAAAATAATAATTAAAAAGCTGTGATTTTTCTCAGAAAAAGCATCAAGCTGGGCTGTGTGGCTGTTTTAGAGGTAATAATGAGTCAGTTCACTCTGGCAATGATTTACCTTTCTTTGTTACCTCAGCCTGCCACAGTCCACCCCAAAATACTGAGCCCAGGCCAATGATCCAGTTACAGGAATGGTCTTTTGGGGTTTTTAAAGACTTCTACTGTTACTTTGTTGCTACCAAAAGGGTAATAGATTGCATGTAAATTATGGCCTAGACATCCACCCTTTTCCAGCTCTTCTCGACACAAGTTTTGATCAATGAACACAGGAAAAAGGGCACCCAGGCAACCCCCTCAGGCCAGTCAATGAGCTGCTGAAGAGTCCAGAGAGGCCTATGTGTGTATACCAATCAAGGTAACTATTAATTAATTAATAAAAATAGATTTTTTAAGGTGTCCTGTCATCAAATTGTGAAAATCCAAATCTGCATTTAAACCATTTGTGCAGCACTCTCTGATTTTAATTCCATTCAGACAGCTCAGACATAGCATTGAGCTTTGAACCATGATAGGAAAAATCTAGGAAAGGGTCTGTGTTGATACTGATAAATGTGTAAATTTGGTTTCTCACATCTTCCAAAATGCAACTCTATTCCTTGTCTATCAACCTACTTGGTAATCTTTCACACTTGGCAATCTTTTTCAACCTTCATTATAGAAGTTCAATGTGGTACCAAATATAGACTTGTAACACTTGGATATGGGCTGGAGTTCTTCCATAATCTTCTTTGGCAATGAACTGCAAGTTAAAAGATTATAAGGCTTAGTAAATAAAGCAGCAGTCTTTCACCTGCCAGACAGATTTCTGTCTTAGTTTAACCTTGCTTTATGTGATGACTTTGGTTTTAGTTTGTTTTCAAGCAGATATGAATTTGTGTAACATGAAATTGTTGTACTACATCTTGGATAAAGGGAGAAGCTTGGTTCTGGAGCCTGAAAATTCAGGTCAAGATTTAAACCAACACACATTCTTAAAGAATAGATGTATACATGTAGGACAGGATTCACACAGGCACTGAGGTGCAGATCAGATACACCTTCAATAGAAACTATGATACTTGTGCACAGAAAAGATGAATTTTAAGCATTAAGTTTAGGAAATGTTTTTAAGCTCTGAGCAACACTTTCTCAGAAATTTCTTGTGCACTTAGACACTTGAGTACCTCCCTGTCATACCTGAGGGATGGCATCCACTACTCTACTGCAGGTGCTGCCATCCCAGTCTTAGGATCACATAACTTGTCAGTTATGTGGATGTAAGAACATATGAATTTGTTTATGAATCCTAGTCTTAGTGTCTCAGACTGCATCTGGATTGAATGATATAACTTTGAGATTATGATGGTCACAGGACCATACGCTGAATTTCTCTTTGATTCTGTGACCTGGAAGAGAGGAGATTGATGACTGCTACCAGCTGGGTTTCTAGCCTTAGGAATGAGCATCACACAGCCAGCATTATACCAGAGTGTACTCACCATTTTTTTGTTCATTTGTTTTTGTTCAGTATGCATTAAAAAGTGTTAAAAAGAGTGGATTTATTATGAGATTTTCAATTAAAAGTATCAAAATGTGCTAGCGATTCAAATTCTCATGTCTAGTAATGAGTGTAGTGTTATTGCAACTCTTCAGGTATTATCTTTTTTACTTGACCAATAAATACCTCCACAGCAGTACACAAGAACAGAGACAGTATTGTGACAAAGAACTGGTTTTCTGTGACACGGACAGAGCTACAGCTCTCATGCTAAACACGTACAGACTAACCTGCTCACATGAGAAATTGGTGTCAGAATTGCTTGGGGAAGGCAGTAAAGTCTTCCAGCTGCAGCACTGGTACCCACCCTGCCTGGTGCTACTGGAGATGAACCTTACACATGGAAATAACTGGCTCATTTTGTCTTCAGCACACCAATTTCAACCACTGCCACAGCATCTCTGAACGAGAATTAACCCGAGTATTATTCTGGTCAGCCTCTCCCATTTTACTTTCAACATTAAATCTACTTGCTGAATAAGAGAGAATGTAAAGTTGTTTAGTGATGTTCAAAGCCAGAGAGCTTTTTTATGTGTGAATTTGGTGAAGCTTTGACAACATTATTTTTAAGTTATATATTTAATATCTTGGTGGCTTGAGGACAGGATATAGAGATTTCTGGCAGTGCATATTTCACTAATTTGAATATTTTTAGAGCTTGTGTTTAATAACACCTTGTTAGCCACAAGCTTACTTTTTGAGACAAAAAAAAAAAAATTAAGCTTTTGTTAAGTCCTCTCCTTGTTCCACAGGCTTCTCCAGGCCCCCTAAAGTAATCCAAAGTATATCCAGAAGTGAGATGCAATAGGTCAATAAACGAGTACTCAGATGTACTTCAGCTTACGGAGCGGAGGCGGTGCCATCCCACCAGCTGCTCCGTGCCAAGTTCCTCCTGCTGGGAGCCCACCCGCACAGCTTGCTGCCAACTGTGGCACTTTCTTTCCCACAGGTGCTGCAAAGTCTAATCCAAGTGTGTCTGAGGCCTCTGCAAGCAGCTTGACCTCTGGTCTGAAGCTTTAAATAAAGCTGGAATATTTCCCTTTAAGAGGAGAAAGGAAATAGAGAAGGAAATAGAATTCAATGGTGTTTTTAAGAAATGACGATGATGCAGTAAAAAGTCAGATGCTGTTAAGAAGTCTTGGTAAGATGGCACTTATGGATAACTTGGTGTCTAGTTATCTATCAGACTTGCAGTAAGTCCAGAATAAAGAATCTGACAGAACTATACTTTTATGGCTGATATTTAATAGCTCATCTCTTTCTGGCATCCACAGAATGCTTATGGGGATAACAGCTATTTAATAGAATTGCTGACAGTGGTCAAAAATAAAATAAAGGCAGGCAGAGAACCAGAGGCAGAGAAAAGATTTCTATAGTTTTGGGGTTTGTTTTAAACACAAAATTGCAGAAATATCTTCATGTTTTCTCATAGGACTGGTCCTGTGCTAATGCCAAATCCAGGCTCAGGAGATGTTTCAGAAAGTGCTGGTTGGCCCAGACCAAAGTCATGTTGATGACCAGGGCAAACACCAGTGTCCTCAGAGCACTTCTACTGCTGGTTAATTCATTAATATTGATACAGCCTTCGTGCCAGTTCTCTTCTCTCGTCAAAACAACATAAGGGAAAGACCTGATGCTGGGTTTACCATAATACGATTAAAGAAATCTCCTTTCAGAGACAGTGCAACAGAAAAAGCTTCTGTAGCAGCTTCTACTTGCCTGATGTTACTACCTTGATTTCCAGCCCTCTTCTAATATTAAGAAATTTTTGGGTGTCATGAGGCAACATTTTCTGCCAGGAACACAGTCAGAGATGCAGATCCACTTCAGCTTCTATTACAGCTTCATTTGGCTCCTCTGTGAGGGGTGCTGATTTGCCTAAACTTTCCTTGGGATCCATGATGGGAGAAATGTCCTTACATCCTCTATACCTGTCTTGGTCTTCAAAGACCCCTTCTATACCTCCACCACCTTCTCCTCCCCACGTTTGCACCTCTCTCTCAGAAAAAGCTTGCTAATTTACTTGCAGGCAGAGAGGCTGAACAAAAGAACATCAGCACAGGACATGCCATGGAAAAATATTTTCCTCCATCATAGAAATGTCCAGGACCAGCTTCACACTGGGACACTGAATAAATTGTGACAATGACAATTATTCTCTTTTTTTTTTTTGTAAACTTGTCAATGAATTAATCCAGAATCTAGGTTTTCAAATTCAAAACTTTTTCTCCCAAAAATCAGAGTTCTACAAAAATATCGTTTCTGTTTTAAAAACTAATACCTTGTGAGATGTCAAGAACACTAAACCATTTTGTGCATTATCGTTTATAAACTGTTTGAACCTTCACTGTTTAGCTTTAAAATCCTGGAAAATCTTATTTAAGACTTGCAAGGTCTCTGGCAAATCAACTTCTAACAAACAATCAAAAGTAGAGGAAGTCTATCAGTATTTCTCTGAACAGTGCTGTGGCAAATCTTTGTTGTTTATAACTCACTGTTCAAGCTGTGTGAGCATCTGGGGACTACCTCTTTCACATCTCTTTTGAGAGGTCAGGGGAATATTCAGGGAATGGAAACATGTGGAAGGGTCATGGCTCAAACCATTTATCACCCAAGAAACTGCTGTGAGTCTGCCTTGAAGTCTTTGAGTCTGTCAGATGCCTGGATACAGATACAGGCAGTACAGTGGCTGACCCCAGCCTTCGATGTGCTTGTCAGTGAGTATTTTCAGGTATTAATTCCTGAGGCCTACAGGATTAGAAGGATAGTTTTCACATTTTTTCCAAGGAAGATATAAGGGGATAGTGTTAGCAATATCCAGGGTTTCATTTGAAACTATTTGGCTCGTGAAGAGGCGTTATCTTTTTGAGAGAGGTACAGCTCAATGCAGAATTTTTTGCCTTCAATAAAAAATGATCTGCCTATAAGCTCAATGTGTTATGTGTATCATACATGTCAGATTTGAAACATCTTTTGTACAACGTTTATAGGTATGTACAGAATGCCTATAAATACATGCCAAATGTATTCAATAAATATGCAAGAGTATAGACCAAGCCTTTAGAAAATTCTATTCATTTCTCATGAAAGAGGGTTTGGGTTTTTTTTATAAATATCTAAAATACTTTCTAATGCTCTCATGGCAAGAGGCAGAGAATTGGTAATTTGCTGGTGACAATTTTGTTAGTCTGTTTGTTCACGGCTATTTATACATTTCTGCTAAATGGAGCTATAGGGAGCCAAGCAACCAAAAGTTACACCACTGTGTTACGCTGCCATCTTCCAGACAGCCAGAGTCAAATTCTAGTTCATATCACAAAAATAGTGACAGCAAGGATTGCATAACCCTGTAATCTGCAGCCACAATACCAACCTGTGCTGGCACCTGTGCAGTGGAGCTTTACCTGCTTCAGTCGTAATCCGGAAACACGCACCAGGTGGAGGATTTGCAGTGCCAGGTCACTGAGGGATCTCTTGCTTTTCCTGCCTTGGGAAGTCATCAGTCTACTGAGTAACTGCACCTCCTCTTCTCATGACTGTTCCCAAAGGAAGGTGTGTGGCAATGGCTGCAGCAATTGCATCAAGGTGCTGGTCACCAAAACGCTCGTCCACGTAAGGGTAAACCCAACAGAACCTTGTTTTTCAACTGATTTGTGTGTCCCAAATAACCATAGATTAATATGAATTTAGCTGAAATCTCATGGTAAATAATGCTTGTGAGAAGAGGTGGAGGAGACACAGTTCTCCAAAGAGTGGCTGGGGAAACAGATCCTCACCCCACCTGCTGATGTCTCAGATGTCCCAGCACTGCCCACAGCACAGCAGAAGGGTACAAGGTTTGATTCCCTTCCATCATTTGTCACCTCACAGTAGGTACCCCGGGGCAGGAGGCATGACATTCTGGAAGTCAGAGGGGGCTGCTGTTACTGGTCCCTCATGCAACTGCTCTGCACAGCACAGATAGTTAAACATCGTGAAGAATAAGGGCCACCAAGTCAGTAACCCACATCGAGGGAGGCGCTGCATCTAGCAGGGAAAGAGAGGAATCCTAGGCATTGCTTCACCTGGAGGGAAGCAATGGTGACATCAGGCAGTCACTGAAATCAGGCTAGAGCTCCATATGGTTTTATTCCTGAATGTTTCTGAAAGACCAGATATATATATATATATATGCAGATGTTTCCTCGTTGGAGTCATGTTAAAAATAAATATGCTAGTTTATAGAATAAAACAAAAGAAAATAATTTTTTAATAGTTGAAAAAGAGCAGAAGATAATATTGCTCTTTGTGAAAGCATTTGGCATGACTGCACTGCTTACATTTGCAAAGCCAGTGTATTTATAGAAGCCTAAGACGAAATAGAAAGTTAAGCCCAGGACTGATTCCTGATCTGAACTTTGAAACTGAGGTCAGAAAATTGCAGTGTCAGCCGTGGGGGATGTCTGAGCAGGTGACCAGAAGCAGTACTCACACAGCTCCCCTCTTCAGGGGTGAGTTCTCCTCAGCCCTCAAGATCTCTCACAGACTGCTGGGCTCTCTCATCACTAAATTTTAATTGAAAATGTGATAAGCTACTCCCACTCCGTAAGACAGCTACCAGCACTTAGGAGATCACCTGGGTAGACCACCAGTCTCTGAGGATCACTGTGCGCTTCATGAGGCTTTCCTTGAGTGAGAGCCACAGTTAATGATATGGCCCCTCTTCCTGCAAACAGCAAATGCCTGCAAACGAGGATAGAGGAACAAAGGAAAGCATGGGGAGACCTGTGGCCTGGGAGAAGTTAACAACTCAATCACAGGATAAAAACTGAGGACAGTGTAACAAGGAGAATAAAAATAAATCTTTGCAATAACTTCCATTTTGCAGTCTGTGGCTGAGACTTTCAGATCCATCAAGAGTTTTAATCATCATGCAGAATGTTGACATTTATAGACTTGAAAAAATTGTCCATGGCTGAGCAAAGAAGTAAACTGATTATGGTCCAGGATTGATTTTGGGCTGTGGATGTTTATGAATATATAAAGTGGGTATTTAGAAGGCCTGACATAATTCTTTTTCTTTTAAAAAATCAGTGCTTTTAGCAGAAGGAGTTTTAGAAAGCTAACAGAAATAAGTCTTGATAAGTCTTCTACAGAAATATTTTTAAAAGAAGAAGAAAAGATTTCATGGCAGATGTTCCTCAATCTTGGTATTTAGTGAGGAGCAGGAATGTCAAAAAGCAAATTTTTGCATGAAGGGATTATGGCAGCAGCTGTTTAAATACAATGGACTGAATATAGTCAAAATAGTGATGTCCTATTAAGCAAATGCTGCCATATTTCTAGGAGGACTAATCTGCACAAGAGTGTGCAAAGCATTCTTAAATAACTTTTCACTGGACACCTGGAATGTGAAGTCACCTGACATGCAGTCAGTGCTAGACCCACTGAGTAGCTCCTGCTCCCAGAAATGTTGCATGGATTTCAGTGGGAACTACCATTTTTCCTTATAGAAACCTTAACACAACCTTTTCTGAGATGTCTCCTCTACATTTTGAATCTCTGCAAACACACCTTAAAACATAAGAATACCTGAACTGGGGTCAGACAAGGAGTGTCTGCTTTGGTCCTAAGGACTGGTTATTTACCAAGTATGAGAAGACAAGCAACATTCTTTAGTTATCTTCTTTGCTCACAGAAGGGTGCAGATTGAGACTTCCTGAGCAAGACATGGCACCTTCATCTTTGTGTTGTGAAGCTTTATTGGACATTTTTAAAATTTTCATTTAATCTTTTGTCAAACTTATTTGTACTGTTTTCTCTAAGACATTTTTTGGCAATGAGATTATTGGATGTGCAGTTTGACAAAGCTTGATGTGTTTGTTTGAACATGTTGCAGACTAACTGCATTTAGTGTGCTCTGGTTTAAATTCATCTTGCTTGAAAGACATGCCATACCTCTGATCATTCTCCTTACTTTTGTTTGTGTCTGTATCTTAGAGGTGAGATAACCAAAACCCAGAAAGCAGGAATGTGATCCAGTGTGATTATGTGTTACTATAAAGACATTTAAAAACCAGATCTCTATTCCTTGCCTTATAGTACTTAACCTTGTGTTTTCATTTTAAATTATAGGGAGTGCTGAGATGACATTTTCATAAAACAACCCACAATAAATCCAAGATCCATCTTTTGACTAAGTAATAGTTAATGTCAAACTTGTTGTTACATGTTTTTCGTAAGTGCGTTTCTTTGCAGCTGTCAACAGTTCTTCAGTTCAATATAATTCTGCAGCTCTTTCTGAACAGTATTATTTTAAACCACTCTAAATAATTCTGTAAAGTCAGAAAAGTTGCATATACTTATGTTTTGAGATCACTGTATTTCTCTCCCCTTTTCTCTCTCATGTATAAAAGAATACCCACCAATGCAGGTCCCAACACAACACTTTTGAAACCCTTCTCCCTGTCCTGTTCCCTGTCTTCCAGTTAGCTATTACTCTTGCAGAGAGTGTTCTCTTTTACCCCATAGCAACTACTTTCTCTAAGAGGTTTTTGGATAGGTATATAATCCAGTGCCTTTCTGAAATCCAAGCCCAGCAAATAAACTATCTTAATATTGATAAGCCATAGATAATGAGTTCTCCAGGCACTGAAACAGCCTTGAGACCCATTACTTCTTCCTGTTATGTTAATTCTGCCCTACTAAATCATATTAATGCATGTATACTGCTAGTAATGTTGTTTATTATAGTTTCTACTCACCTGCCAAGTTCAAAAGTACAACTTCCTGTCTGTAAATTGTAAGATTCCCCAGGAGTTCTTATTAAACACTAACCTTGTACGTGCAATATTCCTTTCCTTTTGTACTGAGGCCAATTTAAGTGATAGGTTATCCACCACACCTGAGAGCACGAACGTTTCAAATCTGAATTATCTAAGACCCACTGGGCAAATGTTATCAGTTCTGGCAGTGCTATATTGATTTTTAAAAAATTGTTCTAAAACATCTTTTGCTGACAGTTCTGACTGAGATGGTTCCCCTACTCTTTTTCCTGTAAAGAAAGGCTATGGGAATAAGACCAGACTCAGGCTTTGACATACTGACTGCTGATGGAAATATTGCATTTAGGTTTTCTGCTGCTTCTCTATCTTCCTTGAGCTCTCCTTTCACAACTCAGCTACCTTTTGATCCTACAAACTTTCTGAAACACATGCCATTTCTGATATGGCTGAAAAAGATTTGTTGCTAACATTCACGTAACAAATTGACAACTAAGTGTTCATTTAACTTATAACCTGTCATTCAGTATGCCAGATTATGTGATTTTTCAAGTTTTCTAGTTTGGAGATTGCTTCCACATTCCTTACTTCCAGAAATGTCTTTTCTCTTCTATATGACCACAGTGTCTTGTGACCTTTTAAACTTCATTTAGATAGGAGAGTATATGTGAGCTTCTAATCTAATGCTTTTATGTAATCTCTCTGCCACTTATAATTGTTTTATTCTGTCACCAGGACATTTTCATTTCCTTTGATAAAACTATATTATTTTCATGTAGTTCCCAGTTTTGAAGCTAAGAGAGACTGGAGTGTGGGGCTAGGAGTTTTTTTCATGTCTTTTGGGAGCTTTCCTCTGTTCTACATGGCTTCTGGGTATAAGTATATCGAAGTCAGCATTACAAGATCGTTGTTTAATAATGCCTCAGACTAGGACCTGTGAGCTGATTCCATGGGGACTACATCAAATCATGCTTCTCTGCTTATGAGTTTTCTAACCAGTTACTCCAAGAGGTAGTAATTTTAAAATACCTATTATGTCAAAAAATATAGCTTCAGTATAATGTCCCATCAGGGACAATGGTGCAGAGAGAAGTGTGGAGGAATGAGACCTGTCTTTATGAGCATGTTCTCTGCCTTTTTGGATTCTCTGTTAACTCCGTTGGCAGTCACAATCCAGATGGTCTCTGCCCTGGATGGTTATAGGACAGTTTTGTACTGTGCTCTTCCTGTAGGTCTGAAGTTGCAGTTACTGGGGACCCTGTGCAATTGCCATGATTACATTGGTAAGAATGTTGTGCATGATCAAATTCACTCATTTCATTCCAGAATTTCCTTAATGTATAGCATCCCACCCCTGCTGGAACAATCCATTTATAAATTCCTATTCTCTCTTGTAATTTATACAGCATTATTTCAATTCTTGAAGATTATATTCCTTCTGTGGAGTTTCTGCAGTGCCTATGTGCTAGTAGCCATACATCCTTGATAACTCTTTGAGTTGGTATATAGACCCCCTTTGTACATAGACTTGTTTATGCACTTTAACAAGTTGGGTCTGCTCAGTGAACCACAGTGCTGTTTGGAGCTGGGATACAACAGCAGCAGGTCTTTAACCGTTCCTCCCAGAAGATAGTTCAGTGTCAGTGGTGTTCCCCACTGCATGTGCAGAAATGCCTGCTCAAGTCACTTTCCTTTTAATGAATAGAAAAAACAAACCCTTGTGTATTCAGTATATATCCAGTTCTGAATGCTTACTGTCCTGTGAGACAAAGGATAGTCTACTCCCTCAGCTTCTAATCTATGTTATCCTTCACATCTACACCACTGTGTCATTTAAAACTGTTTTTCAAGAGAATCAAATTTAGCCAAAACATTCAGGAGTGAAGGTGGTAGTACTGTGTCCCAACAAAAACAAAACCCAAAAACCCCAAATGAAAAAAAAAACCACAGCAGAGGAAGCAAGAAGTGGGTTTTTTAATTCAAGGGAGAAAAATTCTCAATGGGTTAGATACAGAATTATTGGCATAAGAGATATTAATATTGTGTTGATAGGTGTGAGATGGAAGGACAAGCAAGGGTGAGAGGAGAAAGAGAAAGTTAGGGCTATTACAGAATTGTAGATACAGAATTTGTATCTAGAGAGAAAGTTAGGGCTAATACAGAATTTGAGTTGTAGAAGTGTCATGCCAGCATGCTGAAGGATGGAGAACTGCAGAAGGTCTCAGAAGCCTCAGGAATAACACCAGTGCTACCGAAAGCACAAAGGATTTCAAGAGCTTTCTTTTCAGAAAAAAAGAGCTGGGATAGCAAGGGTCATGAAAGTAAATATTTGCTTCTGTCTTCTATCTTCTTAGTTTCATCCACTAGAAATCATGGCATGAGAAAAACAGCTTTCACATTAGAAGGTACTCAACTTCTAACTCATGAAAACAAGGAATGACCAAAGCACATAGGAAAGATAGTTTTGTTTCTTGGATTTGTTGCTGAAGAGCCTGACAGAGATCATGTGAAAGATACTGGCTATTTGGAGGAGAAGATCTTCCAGTAGGAGGCATAAAAGAGAATTATCATAGAAAGACATGCAAGGTGCAGTCTCTGCTGTCCTGAAGATGGAAAGGAAACATGACAAGAGTTGTAGGCAGATGTGAAATTAAAGGGTGGATTTTAAAGGATGACAAGTCAGATTTGTACCTGATGTGGAAAGTGAGAAAACATTAAGAGAGATATGTCAGAAAGAAACTAGTTTCATCTGAGTGGATACAAAGTGGTGTTTTGTAGTGTTTTCAAGGAAGCTACACTCAGCTGCTTGCTAGAAAACAGACCTCCATTCATGATGATGTAAACTGTTTACAGCTGTTTTGGGGGGTGGCTACAACCATGGGTATGGGCATACTGAAGATGTAGGAGGAAAAGAAGCACCTATATTTTCTGATGGAGTGCAATGTATATCTGTATACCCCTTTACACTGTCCCATATTTCTACTTGTTCCTGTGTTTCAGCCCTGGTAGAAGCCTGGATCTCCAGGTCACCAGCAAGAGGCTTGGTGGTGATGGAGGGGGAGCTCTTCTCACAGCCACCTTTTAACATGCACAGCAAAGAGCAATGGATGGAGGCTTTCACGCTATTTCTTTCTCTATCTCCGTTTTCCAGGGATCTCCTGCTCAGCTGTTGGGCTGAGATGAACTTGGTGACTTGCTGGGGGCCAGCACTGCCTCCCCCCTTGCTGACCCCTGCACAGGTTGAGCAAGCAGAGCTGTCAGACTCTGCCTCTTCTACAGACAGCCAATCGAGAAAGGAAAAAGCTTTCATCCCGATGAGTGGAGGTAAGAAATCAGCCAGGGGAAGTACAAAGTTAGTGCACTAGTTCTTCCTGTGCATGGTTCAAAAGCATGAAAACAGTCCAAAACTGCACCCTGCAATGGCTGCTGGCCATTGTTTAAGAGATGTATAAAGCTCTGTTATGTGTCTCACAAAGGAAGACTAGGTGGTTTTTCCTCAGTGGTAATTATGTCCCCGCCTGTCATTTTGTTAATCTACTCATTACTAGTTCTGTGAATGTTATATATGTAGCAAAAACCTAAAGATATGCCAGTGTCTTCTTGCACATTACTGACACACTATTTTTGAGTGGGTAAAACAAAGGTAATGCTGGGAAGTGTCATAAGTAATGCATGTTTATTTTTAGGTATATGTCTATATAAAGAAAAGTTAGTTTTCAAGGCAGAAAATGATGTTCTGCAAACATCCACGTAAGAATGTCAACTAGCTGTTTTAAAGGCTTGATAAAAATGATGAGACCTACAGGTCTAACTCAGACATATTTTTTAATATGTCAAAACTGTTGATTTCCTACAGATTTTAAGGCAGAACTTAAGAAGCTTTTAATATCACAACTTTCGCTGAAGGGCACTGGCCATTTCAGAATCCCACCACTACGACACAGTGCATCTTCCAGGAAAACCTGGGTGCCAGCATGCAAGAGTGAGACTGATCCTGACAGAAAGGGACCATTCAGGGAAGAGCACTGGCACCTAGACAAAGCCAGACCAAATAAACCAAACCCTAAACAACAGCAACAAAGAAATGCAGCAGCAACAAAACCTACTGAAAATCAATGACTAGCTGCTGGATTATGAAAGCTGAAATCAGAGAAACAATTGACTTGTCTTGTATTCCAGCAAAAAATTAGCTGCCCTATCAGCTCTGAGGAAAGAAAACATAATAAAACCCTCTTATCTTACTCATTTCCACCAAGAGCTGTCTGGTTAGGGGATACAAAGAGGCAGTATAGTTTGTCTAACATGGTTGTTAGGAATTAGAAGTAGGAAGGTGCCTGCTAATGCCATAATTTTATTTTATAATATAAAGATGGAGGCTGGTAGGAAGAATGTTCTTGTCAAAAATCCCAGCTTGTATAATGCCTGCCATGATTATAGATTGTTGTCTGCTCTTAAGTCAGAGGGAGCCTGTTACATCTGTTTACACAATTTCTGCTGCCATGAAACCATTTTCAGGAGAAGAGCTGATATTGTAATATTTTAGCTAGCAAAGGCAGTGGAAGTTTGACATAATAAAAGTCTAGTTGGAATTTTCCACTGTACCCATAGCTAGTACTCACTGGATTTGAATGTGCTAGTTCTCTTTCACTGAAAACCGCTCAGAATATTCCATTTCAGTTTCTCCAGTCTGAAATCTATTTAATGGGAAGGATTTATTTCTGGATCAATATTTTGTTTAGTCTTTTTTTACAGCCATAAAACGCATGCAAATATGAAAAGAAAAACTTTGAATGTTACATCAAATAGTCTGGATATAAAAAGTAAATATCACCAACATTTTGTTTTAACTTTAGAATTCAGAATGAAACATTATTCTGTTAAAAAAGTACTTCTATCTGCAAACCAGGCTCATCTGAAGTATGTCCTCAGTGAACCATGGTGACATACATCATCAATGACAGCAGAGGAGATACGTAAGGGAAAGTTTTTGTCCAGCCAGCGCTATGTAAAACCTTTTTTTGATGAAGGACATAATTACCATCAGGTGAGGAGTAGAGCCATACCCTCCCTGTGAGCAAAGACTGTGGGGAAGTCTCTGGGAAGTGAGATCAGTGTCTTTCTCTACTGCAGCTACTCATATGGGTACCCTTTGACAAATTACTTACCTTCTCTTGTCTCTGGCTTCCTCCCCTAAAAAATAAAGATAACAACCTTTTCATAATTTCAAAGAACTGCTTTGAAGTTTAGAACAGTAAAAAGCTAAGATATCCTGGTCCCTTTACTATAGGCCATGAGTGCATAAGACAGTGCTAGAGCAAACAACATTTTCAGCCCTGTGACTTGCCATCATTGTGCTAACAATAAAACAACTGACCTCCTCAACTGCAGGAGAGACAGTGCTATCAGAAAATCTGTCATTTCCCTGCTGTAACAAGAACATAAATCTCTCAAATCAGAGGATGTTCAGGCTGGGTTTGAAACTGAAACACCAGGCAGCAGCATCTAAACTGAAACACAGGAGGCTCCCTCTTGAGCATGAAGGAACGTGTTTTTTCTGTGAGGGTGATTGGGCACCAGCACAGGTTGTTCAGAGAGCCAGTGGAGACTCCATCCTTGGAGATATTCAGAAGTTGTCTGGACATGCTGCTGCACAAACAGCTTTGGGTGGCCCTCCTGGAGCAGGGGTGTTGGGCCAGATGACATCCTGATGCCCCTGCCAACCTCAGCCATTTTGTAATTCTGTGAGATTTCTGTAGCAGATGTCAGAAAAGATAGCAGCAGATTTCCAGCACTCTTCAGTTAATGCACTTAAGTGATGGAAAAAGCTATATGTAATTTTCCTTCAGGCAGAAAACATCTGGGGAGTTGTGGTGTGGTATTGGATGGAGAATCCTTGGATTTCTGATATCAGAAGTGGGATTTTAAAAGGTTGTTCTACATTTACTTAGAAAGAGACATGTGGACTCAACTGGGATATATAGATTTAGGAGGTTTTATGACTCTTCTGCAATCACTGTACTCTAAAAGCAAGATGAACGTTTCATACCCTTAGGAACTGAACTACTGGTCTCATTATCATTGCAAAGTTAATCACTATTCCTATCTATGTGTACACAAATATTTTTTAGAAAAAATATAATACTTTTTGTAATCTAAATTATTTAGAATACTGAGAAAGGCTTTGTTTGGATTTATTTTGCTTTAAAACTTTCTGTTATCATTGCAAGTTTCATAATGCATTGTTTTGTAGGTGTAAATAATTTAAGTTATATGTCCATATGGAAAGAAAAAGAGAGAATTCTTTCTGCTTCTGAGTGTCACACTTTAGACATATACAGTATGAAAGTGGCCTTTTTGAAAGCCAATAATAAAATTATGCAAAGTATTAATATAATCTTTGCTTAGTGATTGCCAATAATATGATACTGACACTTAACAATAAGCTAGGTATCGTAAGTATTGGTATTGGACAATTTAAATGTTGGTACTTTTGAGCAAATCCCACAGAAAAAAAATAATTTAAAAATGCAGACAATAAAGCATCCATGTGACTAATAATTCTAGATATAACTTAATGAAAAAAATACGAGAACCAAAAAAAAAGTTGGTGATTTACCCGCAGAAAGGTTATGCTCTCGTTGTATGAGAAGTTAAGAAGGATCCAGTCCTTTCTGGGAAGGCACTCATCAGCTTGTCCTAGATTTTGGGGTAATTTTATAATATTTAGTTGAGGAAATAAAATTTTAAAAGAACAGTGCCCACGTGGAGGGGAGAGGATTTTTTTCTTTTCTTGTTTTATTTAATATTTTCCATTGTCTGGTATGTTCGTGAGAACACATTTTTTTTGCAAAGAAACTATTTGGTGGTGCAGCATGCACATTACATTACTGCAAGGTGGCAGTCACACTCACTGCACTGTTAATTCCCTCCCTGGCTCTCTTTTGAAGAGAGCTAAGTATGGGGCCAGCTCAGGCACAGTGCACCCTGTAGATGTGCTTTGCTCCACAATACATGTCCATCTCACTCCAGAGCACACCAGATACACCACGGAAGTCATAGCATGGTGCAAATCCCAGCTACTTATTTTAAAGACCTATGAAATACCTGTATTTAGCAGATTGCTTGGAACCCTTGTGTTGTTAAAGATACACAGCTGACTGCAGGCAGTTTGGGAAGCCACGGCAGGACAGGCAGTGCACCATGCCTCTGGCACATCTGCTGTTGGATGATGAGCAAACGTGTCCTGTGCACTACATCCCAGCAAGGAGGCATGGGAGCCTTGTCACGTGCAGGTGATGTTTCCAAATATCCCTCAGAAGATGTGCTGAGCAGCTTAAGATAGAGGAAGGGAATTTATTATTTCCAGGTGTGTAAGAAGGGATTTCTCCAGGTTGTGAGGAAGGTGTTTTGTGTCCCGCAACATAAGAAAAGCTGTGGCACTGTGTGCTAGCATGCATAACCTCACCAAAAACCCTGCATGAGAACCATTTGAGGAGAGGTCTGGTGTGAGAGCACCATTCTGTCTCACCAAAATTTTCTCATGGTCTAGTGTCTTAGGCTACTGAGCCCTACTGAAAGCCAAAGTACTTGAGCTCTTGAGTATGTACTACTGCCCTGCTCTGCAGAGAACAGATTGCTCAGTACAATCTTCTGATGTTAGTTCTGCTTACCAACATACATTGCAACCTCATATCACAATTAAAGAATCTAATTTTATTGTTAAAAGACATTTGAAAATAACCAGTGCCAGATCAGGTGTAAGGACTTCCTGGACTGTAAATGGACAGCAATATCCTACTTTGACTTTTTTTTTTTTTAATCTTAGCATTTCATAGGGAACATGTTGCTCTTACATTTGGTGACAGTCCAGGGGACAGGCTTTCTATATATATAACATACCTAATTCTTAACCATGCAGCTAATATGTGCTTGTTATCTAGAGGATTGAATTTATGTACCTAACTCTTTGTAACACTAATTGCTCTGTTGTAGGTTGCAACGTAAGTCCTCTGTTCATTGGGAAGGAAATAGCTTTCTCGCTACCTGCAAATCAATTGAACACAAGATTAAATATATGCAGAGAAAAACTTTTTCTTCATCATATAGGGCTAAAATATAACTTCAAGGCTCATTTTGAAGAGAGGGTAATGCAGAACAATATGTCCCAGAGGGAGCACTGTGAGGCATTCTGCTTCTTGGAAATGCTTGGAATCATTTCAATGCCTGAGACTCTCACTATACATGAAGATTATACCCACATATAAAAGGCAGACAGCCCATGCCTTAGTACCCAGCACTGTTTTTTTGGTAACCTGGCAAATGTGATTAAAAATGTTTCCCTTCAGGTGGCACTGACATCTTGGGGAACGTCACCTGTAGGACGCTATGGGACAGAACAGGAGTGGTGAGTACATTTCTTTAACCATACTTTCTTTAGTCAAAGGTTGATTTTCGCAAGACCTCCTCAGAAACAGATTGAAAGTAGCCTCTTCCATTGCATCCTCTCCCTTTCCATCCTCTCCCTTTGCATTCCCATGTAAGAATCAGGAATATTTCAGCTTACAGGAATTCTCATGTGTTCACTGACTTCTTAAAGAGCTATAAAACAAGTGGCCTCTCATACAGCAAAATCAGCATAGTGGAGGTGACAGAAAGTAGAAAATAACCCACATTTCACCTGGACCCTTTTGGGACCTTTGTTTCTTCCACATCACCTCCACACACAGAGCTTTCTAGAGAGAGCAAGAGGGACAGTATATTAAAAAGGGCAGACTTTTTCTTCTTCCCTTCCTTTTAATTTCATGCTATGCTACAGTGACTCATGTCACAACTAAAGCCAAACCCCAAATTTTTAGTTTTGATTTTAGCATACAAAAATTATAGATATTCTTAACCAATATGGGGTTTTTTTGCAGGAAGTTAGAGAAGAAGGACATTTTGAGATGATTCAACATCCACTGCTCCATGTAAGGAGTTAACTGTAAGTCAATTAAAAGAATCAGTTAAAAATAGCTTTCCCATGATAAAGGAGAGATTTCTCTTATTAGGACACATTGCTACGTTCTATAACCTTACAGGGAAACAGCATTATCAGCTAAACTGGCCCGGTTTACTTTCTTTTGTCTAATTCTGTAACACCCACGTGTCTTACACGGGAACCAGTTATGGTAGGTGTGGTGCAGTTGTTTTACCAGTATTTGTCCTGAGACCTGATGTAGATGAAAATAAAAACAATGTATCCAAAGTCAGGGGGAAATGAGCAAATTATCTATTTAGAAGAAAAGGCTTATGCTGTTTTAGGACAAAAACCAAAACAATTGGATTTTGCAGAAGGAAGGAGAGAGACCACGCAAAGCAGCAGAATCAGGAGAAAGTTACTTGTACAAACCCAATATAATTACATGGAAAACTGGGGAGCTGTGGCCCTCCACAGTACTCCTTGAGCTATATCCCTAGAGAGGTGGCCTGAAGGCTTCTCAGAATAGGAGTTCTGCATTGAGAGCATCTCCAGGATGCATGGATGAAACAGGAATATAGGCACACGTCTGCAAGAACCCTTGGATCATCAGATCCACTTACCTGCTCCTGCAGACTACCAGGTTGTACCACTCTGTCCATCTGTTTATAAAATGCATTTGACATCTAATCAGACTGCTGTATCCTGCTCCTGTGTCTGAGATTTCTGTGCAGAAGTGCTGCACAGAACAATGGACAGGTTTGGTACCTTCTGTTCTGCAGGGATTTCCCCCTGTGCCCTCATACAACTGCCGAGGGCTGTCTCTCATTGGGCTATAGATAGAGAAGATTGTCCCACTCACAGAGTTATAGTTTGGGCTCAGTAATTAGGTTACCTGAAGATGTAATGTACATTTTGTAACAATAAAATCGGCTAGTGGACTGATTTGTTTTCCAGTAAAAAAACAGATAGTTTAGACTGGGGAGTTTTTCTGTGTTCAGATATTTCCTTCTAAAACTGAAATAAAAGATTTCTTTCATAACATTTCAGGTTAGCAGGTAATGTAGAATCTCTCTTCATGGTAGCTTTGCTGTTGCTTCTGCAGCAGAGAGAAGTTTGAAAGGTGCAAGTTGCAGGAAGACGTGCAACTCTCATAGGCTTTCTGATGGAGCTTTGAGTCCTGTGGGAGCTTTTGTGGACATCTTCTGCTTACAACCTCAGAGCAAGCAAGTACATTGAAATGAGCATTCATGAGAAGCCCAGTGCTCAGAGAAGCTGAATTCACGCCACTCTCTGGTCACCTATATCTGCTCCATCTGTAGTGCCTCACTGGGCAATGCCTTGCTCCACCCAGCTCCATCACGAAATTTTTAGCCATAGGGTTTCAGCGGTTTCTCAGCCAAGCCCGTCCTCCCTCTGAGCTGGTGCATGGCACCCAGAGTGATCAGTGCTGCTGGGAGATATTGTAGCAAATGGGAAACCAAGATTTAAGTCTACCATTCACACAGCATCTCAGCTCAAGACAAAAAACCCCAAGATCATTCTGGTTACACTTAGCACTGAGTGTATTATTCAGGCTACCCAGGCAGAGTTTGCATGTGGACAGATGCTCCAGGATGGGCATGCAGAAGGAGCCCTCCCGTGCTCTGCTGCAGCTCCTCCCAAGGCGTCCCTCTTGTCCAGACTCTCTACAGACTGCGGGATCTACTCCTGCATTAAGCACTCTGGAGTTAGCTTTAGGAAAGGCTGTGAGAAAATATGATCATCAGCCAACAGAAGGCACTGGATTAGGAGCAAACCGTGGCTGCCCAAGGACTGGCAGGACACTGCCATATTGCCCAGGAACTCCCAAGAAGATCTTGCTATATCTTGAGCTACACTTGTCAAAATATCTGTGCACATTCTCACCCATGGGTAGCAGAGAGCTCTTTAGATGTGTCACACAAACAAGATGACTCTTTGACCCATACAGGTTTTCTGTCTCATTCTGTGTGCATGGAGACTTTGCTGTAGTGCACATGAAAAAGCATTACACTTCTGCCCATCACACAACCTAGAGCAAGCATCTGCCTTTCCTGCTGTTACAGAATATTGCCACGGTTTCACGGAAGAAAACAAATATATATTTCATCTTCTGAAAAATATAGTGATTTTACATTTCCTCCATTCCTCCTTCTACAGTTCTTGTCAGAGCACAGGAGCATACTTATTTATTTCCTGTCTGTGTTTACAGAGTCTTGCAAAGAATCACATAAGATTTTTGACTCCTAGAATTATGATTCCAGGGTCAGGATGTTTTTCTCTGCTCCAGCAACACATAGCACCTGTAAAACTGCCTTCATTACCCTGCTCTTGAGGATTTCTCTTACATGAATCCACAGCTTGATTATTGTTCTGGATAGCAAAGCATGCTGATCCCCAAAGAACTGTTTCTTGCAGCCTCACTCAGAAGGTGTGCCATATCATTTAATTTTGTTTCTCATAGATTCTTGTGCTGAATATTGCAGCAGCTTTGTATCAGAATTTAGTTTTTGGAAAATAACTGTAACTAACTGATTTCTCCTTCCAGCAGCAGAAGATGTCTGTGGGTCAGCTCACATAGTACTTCACGAAGAAACCTATAACAAATTATTTCCAGGGCAATCCTTTTGGGTCAGCAGTTTGCAAACAAATTTTCAGACACAATTAAAATGCTTTATTTCCCCACAGGCTTGAGGATAATAAATGAAAGAATTCCTGTACTTAATATGTCTCTCCTTTAGAAATTCTTCATATTGCTTGGGATCTGGTCTGGGATACCTTCTTTAAAGTTTAGTATGGGCATTTGCTTTTGCAATGTTTTAAAGAACCATTTAGTTCATGCGTTCATTAAGTTAGATGAAATCTGGTCTCAGGAAGATGGGGATTATGCCTGACAGAAAATCCATGAGTAAAAAATTCTTTCAAAGAATACGAGATCAGATGCTGCTTCTGTAAATGAGAGAGCAAGATCCTATTTTTTGAGGTTATTTGAACTATGAGTGAGTTCAAGGAAATTAAGACCTCTGATGCTAAGGGCTATTTAAATAGAGGGCTTTTGAAGAAATAGCTACAATGTCTCTTGTCTGTTTCTCACAGTGTTCTGGGAACAGCAGATTCACTAAAATGCCTTTAAATTTTAAAGAGTAAGATATTAAAATGAATAAAACGCTACAGGATCCCAGGTACCCAGTTAAGATTCCCAGCAGCAGAAAAAGACCCAGACAGAGCTGATTTCTTCATGTCTTTGATGTGAGAGAAGGCATAATGAGCTCAACAGTATTCGTTTCTAAGGAAAGACATGCAGAAATTAGCTCCATTTTGCTTAATAAACTCTTAAACAAAAATGTTTTTGATGTTGGACTTGGTGAAGATGAGATTTTAAATCTTTTTATTCTTCTGCTCTCTGGGATGTTCTTATTTGAACAAAATAAAACTCATCTCTCTAAATTAATGGGACTCTTCATTTCAGGACTTTACTTTGTAAAGTATGTATTAGATCTAGTCAACATCTGTTAAATTAAAATGGCTGTTCAATTACAATTAAAATTTTTCTAGCAATTTTTCATTTTTGTCAGTGTTCTAGTCTGACGCTGACAAGTAGACAGTGACTCAGAGAAATTAATGCTATCTTTATATAAAATGTCATTTTCTGGAGCTTGTTAAAATTTTGGGTGTGGGGAGTTCATTAGCAACATTTTCATAGTGAACCTTACCCTTTTAAAAAGTTCTTTGTGGGTTTTGGCATCATTTTATCATGTAGAATCTAAATCTTTGGAAATCTAAGAAAAGGAAAGAAGTCAAGTGGCATTTAAGTAACTTAAATACTTATTTCTCCACACCTAACAAGTGAGGGAGATACCCCCTTGCTCAGACTTGCTTTCAAGTATGGACAACTGGAGCCGCTTCCACGGTGAAGACGACTTCCTGCACAGCAGATGCCCACTCTTGCCTACAGGATCAGCAGGGCAGCAAGAGCAGTGGGGGTGATGGGTCTTCCCCTGGGGTGCAGGGTCACCCATCATTCCCATTCCCGATGGCAAGGAATGGCACTTTATCAATAGACCTGCTTTTAGCCCAGTCCTTTAGCCACAGTGAGGGGATTTAATAAAGAAGACCTCAGGTGTCTCAGCAACATGATGAGACAGCAGTGTTGGCACACTACATCCTTCCAGAAATTTCTGCAGCATTTTGAAGTACCTTGAGTTCAAGTAACTAATGCAGCAATTATTCATCTTGATAATAGTGACTGGTTATAGAGTTGAAAAGGTTAGTTTCTTTAGTCTGTTCCACTGCTACTGCCTGTTTAGTCATCAGGGCACGTTATTTACTTGTTAACATATTAAATGTTCTTTTCTGTGGGAAAGTAGGTTTATTTAGGATATATCTACACCTGCATACATGTCCATAGATGCATGCTAACTGTATGCTTAGCATTGAACTAAGCACTGAGGAGGTGCAGAGGAACCTGTATTCTGGTTCCAGCAGTAAGTTCTGCGTGGAGCTGCCCAGAGAAGTTTGCCCTGAATCCCTGGTGATGTTAAGCAACACCAGGCAGCCAATGGCAGAACTGTGACACAGCAAAGAGATTTCACAGATACCAAACCACATCTGATATCGCATCTGGCACCTTGCTGATAGGGCCTGATTCTTTACTCAGCATTCACCCCTTTCAGCAGCTGGAGGATATGTTAAAGACAGAGATTTTAACACATCAGCCAATGCTTCAAATAGGAGATATCTCTAAAACTTGTTCAACTCCTTCTGAGATATATCACTCTAAGTCTATTTATCTGCCATTGTCTTCCCATTTTTCTCAATAAATATCTAAATAAAAAAACAAGCAACCTTTAAAACTATGGAATAGTAAGTAATAACTTTTAATGACTACATTTTTCCATTTCAGTGGAAGAAAATTTGCTGTGTTCTAGTCTCTCTGGCTCATTAACTCCAGAAATCTGATAATGGTTTTAATGTAAAAGAATAATGTTAGTTTTTAAGTGGGAACAAAATAAAACATGCACAGGAATAAATTAACCTGTTGCATCCCCCAAACTATTGCTTGCACTGACTTGGAATTTGCATAGACAGATGCCTTACAAACAAGTACACAAAATCGTGATTCAGCTCTGAATATTGAAAATGAATGGGAAATTCTGTCTCTACAGATAACCCTATGTTAGGTGTCTTCTGATCTTGCTCTTTCTCGTAGTGTCTTCAAACCCAAGGCAGTGCGCAGTAACTGCAGCAGGTGCAGCAGGGCAGAGTAAGGCTCAGCAAGGCACAAAAGCACATCTGTTGCTTGGAGCATCAAATGCAAAGGCAAGCAGCATTAAGGCTTTTCTTAAATTAGGACAGTCACAGCTCTTATTCCATTCCAACTTCTAAAGTGACTGTTAGTCAAGAAATTTCATGTTCTGACATGCTTTGAGCTCCATTTTGGGTGTAAATACATGTAAGAAGAACAATCTCTTGGTTGAAAGGTAACAGATTAGTCCTTAAATGTGATGGAAGTTGAGAAGCACTCTTTACCTTCAGAATTAGCTTTGAAGAAGCTTCAGCCACAAGGAGAGCAGATTAAGAAAAGATCTGTGGAAGATTACAGGAAGTTTCTCAGAAAGGAAGAATAAAACCACTCTGGGCATCACATAAGGAGCCTGACAGTTTGAATTGCAGCCAGAACACAGAAGTCAAGAGGCAATGGAGGAAAACTGAAACACAGGAGGTTCGCTCTGAGCATCAGAAAACACTTTTCACTATGAGGGTGACTGAGCACTGGCACGGGTTACACAGAGAGACTGTGATGATTTCACCCTTGGAAATATTCAGAAGTTGATGGACATGGTCCTGGGCAAGTGGCTCTAAGTGGCCCTGCTTGAGCGGGGGAGTTGAACCAGATGACCCCCAGAGGTCCCTTCCAGCCTCAATCATTCTGTGGTTCTGAGAGATCAGAACAACTAGAAAGGAGCTAATGTAATGATTACTAGGTAGCACTACCTATTAGGTATACATTTGCAATGCACATGAGGAGCTGTTTCCCACTGACCTTCAAGTGTAACCTCAGCCAGGGTATAACTATAGGTCAGCAGCAGAACTTCAAATTTGGAAAGTTACAGTTGTGTGGAAAAACTGGAATTTAAGAAAAACTGTCTAGCTAGGCAACAACTGGAAACAGATCTGTTGGATCCTCAGAGAAAAAAACAAGAAATCATTAGCCAATTAAGGTTTTATCCAAAACACAATTCTTATTAAGTATTGGGGAAACAGATTTATTTCCACAGTTCAAACGTGGTAAAACTGTCAGCTCTGCATGAAGAGCATGGCTGCACAAATATCTTCAAAACTTTTCTGTTACAACCTTTCAGTCATAATGAACAAGAAAAAGAAACTATGAAAGAAAATTTGTATTTGAGAGAAGAGTAATTCTTTGCAAGTCTCAGCAAGGCTCAAACAAAGCAGTTAATCTGTTCATCTACTCTCCATCCTTGGCAAGGTCCAAGCATACTTCATAGGGCAATGTGTTCCTGCGGGATATATGGGCAGCAGCAGAACATTTTCCACTCCTAGGGAAAGGAACAAGGCTACTGCATTTATGTGTTTTCTTCAGGATAGTGCTGAGGACTTCAGAGGACATTTTGCCAGAAATCTTCCAGAGGAAAAAAAAAGACCGTTGGATGGGGGGGTTTTGGGATTTTTTTCCCAAGTGGAAATATATTAAATACTCCATCATACTGAAGGCACTGTTTGACAGCAGAAGGAGGAATTATTCTGTAAATCAAGGAAGCTTCTGGTCCCTGGTCTGAAAAGGAGTGCACTTGTTGGAGCCTAGCTGTGGAGCTGGACCTCTGGAGGCACCAGGGAATTAGCCAAAATCACAGGCTGAGTTCACAAAAGCCTAAGGAACAGGGAGGAAAGCAGTAGCTGTTGAATTTGTTAGCTGGAGTCTTGGGGAGTTAGGGTACACATCTGTTTTACTGAATGCTTATCATCATCCTGCTTTGTCCTGAAAGATTTCCAGTTGCTCCAAAATGTACCAGAAAATGAGGGAACTCCAAGTAACCCTAGTTCACAGGTCTGCAGTGGGCAACTTTGTGCCTCTCCTTAAAGGCAGCAAGTAGGACTAGCTTTAGAGACTGGGTGCACCCCTTTCTGCTGGTGCAATTGGATCTTTAGCCTATATCTGAGGCACCCATCACAGCAATGTCATCCCTTGTGATATGAAAATCCTTTTATGGGGAAACATGACTCATTATAGTAGCATCCTAGTCCACCAGGCTCATTCCCAGACCTCTGTATTCATAGGGGCGGGAATTCCAGGTTCATCCCCTGATGAAACACTCTGCTCTGAAGCAGGACACTGCTGTGGTGACAAAGCATATGTTAACTGTGGAAAGGCAACACGATGCCGTGACATGTGATGCCTCTACCCCTATCTGCAAGAACAGGAGCACCACCACTTGCAAGGGTGTCAGATTCTTTATCACTTAGAAGTGCAAGGTCTGAAACTTGTTGCTAGTTCTGTGTCAACACAGACCAGCTTTTAGAATTGAGACATGCAGATCTCTGGTATGGGCCAAATCAGGTTTGCTGCTGTCTACCAGCTAAGCAGTGCCTCTCTCTGCTCCTTTCAGAAATGTATCACCCACTCTTGGGGAATCTGAGTTTAAAAGAAACAACAAGTCTGTGTCCTGTCCATTGTGCAACTGCCCAATACAGGCTGGGTCTGAAGGAACAGCATTCTGAAGACAACACCTGTGGATGATTCGGATGTGCTAGTGACCATTCCCAGTTAATAATACATCCCTTTCATCTTGGTGGGGGATTTTGCCAACATGCATACTACTTCACGAGAAGGCACTTCTGAGGCTTACTGGTAACTCCAAGCTATGGGAGATGTCATCCTTGATTCTTGGTTCAGGAGGGCAGATGCTTCTTAAACAACAGACAATCAAATTCCTCTAGCTCATCACTCTACAGTGACTATCACAGTGCCTCAGGAAAACCCCACTTGCAGCAAAAGTTACATAAGGCTTGTAAATAAGAAATCGGTTCTCGTTTCTTTTACAAGTCAAGTGGTGATATCTTTCACTCACAAAAAGTGATCCATGGGTAAGTAACCACTTCTTCTACCTTTTCAGCAAAGAAGCCAGTTGGATATTGGGCTACAGCCCTTGAACTCCTTAGTGTGGCCATGGGCAGAGAGAGCTGCACAACCAGGAGATGACAGTCTGTATCGTAAACATGGATTCTGTCCTTTCCCTAATTTGCCATTGGTTCAGAAATCAAACAAGTGTTTGGACCTGTCATAGTAAGAGGCACAAACCACGAAGACAAGGCATAGCTCCTTTAAAGTTTGTAGAAAAGGAAAAACTAGACCTAAATTCATATCCAGCATGGTCTCTCTCCAAGCATCCTAGGAATATTGGAGGCTTCAGATGATAGATAGACCAGAGGTGCTATCTTCAAATCTGGCTCTTTCTAGGCACCTGAAATGGAAGGAACTGCTGAACCATCCTAACACAACCTGTGCAGGGCCACATACCCATCCTAGCTGGGAAATTTAACTGAGGCTCTGCCTGGAGTGCTTGCTGTCTTACTGTGACTCTGGCCAAGAATAGCAATGTATTGTAATAGCACTTCTCACCTGTCTTCAGAAATATTCAACACCTACTTACGGGATGTGCTGTCAAATATAAACCTAAGATTATTAAAAGTGACTCCTGACACTGTGCATGTGTTTTTGAGCAATTATTCTGAGGTGACTGAAGGAACTTTATTTCTTTAGAAAAAGAGGAACAGAAACGAAAGTTGCTATTTTTTAAATTTAATGAACAGAAACTATAATTAGAAAAATAAGCTTTAAGATTACAGAAGACAGAGAGTTTTTGACTCTCCATGAAGACAAACAAAAGAACAAAGAATAAACAAACTTCTGTTTGAGAATGTAAATTTTCTTAAGCTTTTGGGTAAATAAAAAAAAGGAAGATGTCCTTTCAGTCAGGTTGCTGAAAGGAGCTAACCCATACAAACAGAGCTTTCCTGCTGCTGCTGGATTATTTTTCTGCTAAAAGAAGCACATGGAGAAGGATAAGATGACAAAAACCTGCTTTATCACTTTACCAAAAGGGGTACAAAAAAAAACCCCAAAACCCACTTGCTGTGCTCTGGAAAGTGGGATGGATGAATGGTGAGTGAAGGACAAAGGGAACTTCTGAAAGCCTCATTTTCCCAGTCAGCATGTGGCAGACCTTCCTAGAGGCTTCTCTTCTCAGTTTACCATGGCAAAGGAAACAATAGTTCAGCAACTTCTGAATGCCCTGGCAATGTAGGCAAGTGTAGTGACCAAAGGTGGAGGGAACTGTGAGTTATTTATGAGACAGTTCTACACAAATCTTTATTTTAGTAGCACATGAAATCCCAAATTAGATATATCCTAGAGGTAGCCAGGCACTAAATTAGAAAGAGGATCAATTTGGTACAATGCACCTTGTTCAAGTTGTATGCCAGTAGGTAATCAGTAGCTCCCTGGAAAGATGCCTTCTTTCTTACAGAGAAATGGTATGAGATGTACTTTTTTTCAAGTGCTTCAGGTTTTCAGAAAATGATGGTGTTATCAAGAAGCATGCTGAAGAGTCAAAGAAGCTCTCTTTCACATAGAATATGGCTGAAAGGTGGAACTCTGCCACAGGGTGTTGGGGACACCAAAATATCAGTGCTCTCAGAAACTCAACTGATTGCTGAAGAATTTATATATCATAGTTCAGTTACAACTTTCTACTCTAGTTTTTTTCTTTTTTTTGGCAATGGAGAAACTGTGATATGGAAAAAGAATAAGCAACATCCAGGTAGACATACAAAAAGAAGCATTAACCAGTCATGCCTGTTTTTTACACAAATTCATCAGGCTTGCATTACTGGGTGGTGCTGGATACACAGCTCTCTGGACAGTCTTTTGGTTCATTCATTACTTTGTATATTCTTGTTGTGACAGATATCATGATTAGATACTAGTGTGAATATAAGATACAACTTATCTTGACTTTTTCATAAGTGCTCAGCCACCAATGGCTTAGCTCAGTTCCAGCCAGAGGTAAGATAAAGTAGGAGCACATCATAGAAATCAGTACTTAGGCAATGGTGACAGCCAGATGTGGATGAAGACCACAGGTTCACTATTAAAGGCCTCTGTCTACAAAGTAAGTTTACCCTTCATTTGAGCAGTCTCTTGTGGTTTACATGGCTGCATAAAGATTAGAATAAGTGGGAGGGCATTTTAGGTACTTGCTACTAGAGACACGAGGCTTCCTGACAAAATTCCAGGATTAAGCTTATCAAAGTTCCGCAGCAACCTAGTTAGCCTTGATATGACTTGGCTCAAAAAATGAGAAGATTCACTGACCCATTCAAGGCCTTCATAATGAAATCACTCTCCCACAAAAAAAAAAAAGCCCCAAAAAGGGTGAAATTGCATACAGGCCAGTCAGCAGGTTTGGTGTTTGTGTTTGTACTTTCTTAATTGAAGTTAACAGCTCTGCCTGCAAGAAGTCAGCTGACAGAGATCCAGTTCTGCACAATTCACAGTTTGTGGACGTACAGATTAAAGCTGACTGCAGAGTATGCACAAGCATTATTTTTTGTGAAACCATTTGCCTGACAGCTGCCTTCTCAAGAGGAACAAGATACAAGCCTGTTCCGGTTTACAATTGATGGAGGAAACAAGAAATCCTTTCTGGTGTTTGGGTGGAAGCCAGGCATGAATGAATGAAAATGTGGTTCTACATTTTTCTTACACTGACAAAGGATGCATGCCTTTTCCTCTACTTTGGTACAGGGAACAGCCTATCGTCAGCTGTTTGAAAATCAAAACAGATTTTTGAAGGAAGCTTACCATTTATTGATTCAAGAAGTGCACTAAAATCCTATCAGCAGAACAAGACTTGAGGAATCTTCCCTCCAAAATCTCAAAATGTAAGAAAAGAACATGGGAAACAGATGAACCATTCCTCTAATTAATGATTGTTCAAATTACAGTGAAATAAGAGTTAGTAGGCAAATAAATAAAGCCATTCCCACCATTTCAGAACTCCCATTTTGCTAATTATGACTGTTTCAACTTCTGTACTAAATTTAGGAGTTCTGCATGAAATCTTGGCTCTGTTGAAGTTAATGGGAGTTTCTGTCATTTCGAGGAGTTGCTAAATTTAGCTAACTGAATTTTCTCCTCAGTAGTTCATTGCCTTTTCATGGTTTTGCTGACACTAGCCAAACCTACGTGCCCTTGCATTAAACACTAACCGTCAGTATTTTGTTATTTCATGTTAAATACTTGTTTGAGCTAAATTTAATTCTTGTTTCTCACACTCTAGTTTGTTTCCATATATCTGAGAGAAGCTTTTACAGTTTGACAACTTTGAGTATGTTCCTACAAAACTGACTGAATTTATTCAGTGTTGAATACATAAAATTCTCAGTCATAAAGGAGTTTAGAGCCTCACAAAGCAGCATGATCTGTAAATTATAAAACTGTCGTTTTGATTGTCCTATAGTGAGATAATCTGTCTGCTGGTAGTCTGAATATACTTTTGAAGTCTCCAATCCAATTTTATGCATGTTAGACCCCTCTCTTGTGAAATAGGAGACCTTCAGAGATGGAAGAAGTTTGGTAATTGGCTCATTTTGCATTTCCTTCTGAATTAGGCTTGATGAAAATTGTAAGTTATGTCACAAGCCGCTATGTGTAAAAAATCCTTCCCTGATCCTTAGAATTTCCACTGGTGAAGTTGGAGCTAAATCAGGTAACAGAAAGCAAAGACTTGGGGATGTCCCCAAGTAACCTGCACAAAAATAGACTAGTAAGAGACAGTGGTAATGACCAAACTGTAATATTTTATTATGCAGAGGTAAAGAACCAGACATGGTGTGGACAGGCACAAGTGAATTGTGTTCATCTTTAAAATATATTACTATTGTAACAGAAAAAGGCAATACAAACTGTCAACATTTTAACACCAGGACAGCTAGCACTGATGAAGCCCATGTCCAACTTGTGAGAAAAGGAAAATGCATGAGGGATTTCCTGGTTTTTTGGAAAACTGCAGAGAATCATGATGTTTCTCTTCATACAAAGAATGATTGTGCAAAATATCTCAAATCATCTCTAAATGAGATAGTATAAGAGTTTAAATCCTTTAGGAGATAAATCAATTAGTGCCACAAATGTATCTGTAATGCTTCTGGGATTCAATCTGGTACATTTTTAATTTGGCTTCGAATCTAGGATTTCCATTCTGTCCTCAACTGTCAATGAAACAGATGCGTGCCTTGCCTCTCTCCATAGCATTGCAAGTAGAAAAGGTAAAATCAACTTCTTTCCTTTGCAGAGGGTATATTTAGGATGAGGCACTTAGGAACCCAGTTTCTAGTTATATTTCTAAATTTGTGTGTTAATGACTGCCTCAGGAAGACATGGAAAACCAGAGGTGAAATTTTGCAAATCTGTCTTCCTGTGCAGCCAGAACACATCAATGGTCTCCAATATCCCAACAGATCCCATATCCCCAAACACGTGCCATAGACTCAGGCAGGCTGTCCTCAAGGCAGTTCCATGTGCATGTGTGGGAGGCAGATCGCTGTTCCAGGTACCATGGACAGAGCCTGTTGCTTCACTGGGAGTTGTGTGGTAGGTGCTGTTAAATTAATTGCCTGTGTGAATGACCAGCTGCTCCTGATGCCTAGTGAAGAGGCAAATGCAGTCTCCAGACTTTAGGCTTTATTTCCACACAACATAGGCTTATGTACAATAAAAGAGGAACCCACTGGGAGTACTTAAACAGCTTGGTTTAGGAAATACTTGAGTCTCAAATTTCAGAAAGCTGGAGATCTTGGAGGACATGACACTCCTGCCCCTGTTGTGTACTTCTCCCAGTGTTGGTTACCATCAGAAAAGGATGATGAGCTACACAGATCTGCAATGTAGCTCAAATTCTGGTATTGTCTGTAGATTTCTAGTTCAAATACAAAGTAGACGAGCACAGAGCCTGGTGGTGATCCAACCTGGGCTTTGGCAGCATTATCCTAGCTGGAATTTGGAGAGGAGTCAGTAATAATATAATCTGTATGTCTTTTACAGATGGACAGTGCAGGTGAGGATGGTGCCTAAAGTAGCTGTATATGAGATGTTTGATAAATACAAAATACAGAGGTGGAGTTAAGGAATTAGAATTAATCTAAGATTGATGCTAATTGATCCAAGCTCGCTGCTGTCCAGGGCTGTCATCCCTGGACTTCCTGCACCTTCCATTAAGAGATCCAATTGTCAAAACACACTGGTCTAACCTGAGTGTCCCACCTTCCTCTCTTGAAAGACTTCATAAAAGTCAGAGTCTGTCAGCTTGGAGAGTGAAGATTAATTGTTCCTTATTCTCTTGAACTTGAATCGCTCTTAAATGAATAAGCTGAATAAAGTTCTGTCAGTTTTCTAGCTAGCAATTTTACCCAAAAATATTTTATCCATATTGGTAGTTAAATTTCATCCTTCTCCTTCCCTACTCACCCATCATACAAGGAGCAAATCTTGAGATTCTACCTTATCTTAAATATCTTTGTCACATATACACCATAGCAAGAGAAAATGTAAGGGCTATAGTGAAGGCTAAATACATTTATGTACTAAGAGTCTCTTGCCGAGAGAAGCTGTTAAGAACCCAAAGAGACATTGATCTTCTTATACATCGAGTCTCTTGCAAATTCAGTTTATTGACTTGTCAAATGATGCAGTATGCAATAGGCATTTTCCTACTACAAGTCTTACTTAGAACCTGCAGATCACAGCAAAGCCAATTTTGGCTTAATGCTATTCATACAGATGTAACATTGAAAATCTGCTGAGCTGCTCAGTTGAGCTCCATGTTCAGTAACAGCTTCATTTCACAGTGGAGTTTGATGGTAGTAACACCAAACCTCATCCAGATAAGAACTTTTAAAGACATGAGGTGTGGGTTTGCATTCAAACCTTAGGACTTGGCCTATCATTCATCAAAAAATGCTGGATATGATTCAAAAACTCACTGTGGTGAATGTGTTAGACCAGCTAATACAGAGCTGACTGAACTTTTTAGGTGAACAATTTTTTCACTCAAATATACAGGGGATTTTTTGCTTAAATTCCTAAGGTATTTTAAAAACTCCTTATTTTACATATATATATATATATATATTTACATATATACGTATATATAAAAAGCTAAATTTAAAAAGGGCATTTAAAGTCTGTTTGTCAATGAACCCTCCCAACACACAGACTCAGTATATCATTCTGAAGCCAACTTAAATTTAGGCACTTAATTCAAAATTAACAAAATTTTAACTTCATTTCAACATGTCAGAAAATAAAAAATGGACACTGAATATCTCATTTAAGTTATTCTACTGTTTTATCATGAAAAAATGAGTTATTGTGTGTGATTAATGAAATTTGATTCTTTGTTGCAAAGAGAAAAATTCCATCTGAAATTATTGCTGTTTATAAAATTGAAATCAACTTTCTAAGCATAGTCTAGGAAAGCTATAAAAACTCCTGGTGGGACACAGCTTCACCAAGCAGATATAATCTTAGCTGCTGGAGTATGCTGTAAAATGCCTAGGTCTTAGCTCTCCATATGTCTGAAAAGAGACTTTTTAACTTGTGTTTGGCCTTCCCACTGTATGTTTTATCCTGTTGTGGACTTGGGCAGGGACCATTGTGAACATCACTGAAAAGACTGGGTCATAAGAGCTCCTCCCCCAAATGTGACAAGAAATATTTATAATCTTGCAAGGCTGGGATATAACCAGACCCATACTCTTTCTTACTGAAGCTTTAACTGGACCTGTGAAGCAAAATTCCACCATAGTACTGAGATGTGGTTGCTTTTAACAAGTCTGTGGTAAATAGAGAACCCAGAACCAAACACTACATAAAAACCAGCATCCATGTCATGAAGAACTGTTGTTAAAGACTCATCTCAGGTGGGGATTGAAAAGCTTCAGCCAGGGCTTATGCAAAGAAAAGAGACTTTCTGCATATCCTGTTGAAGTTCTTTAACAGGATCAAAGCTGAAGACACACTGAGTTTCCATAAATTGCACAGACTTTGGTAAGTGTTGTGAATGTTCAATATACTCCTTGATCAGCCCCAAGCTGTGCAGGTTGAAATAAAGAGAGCAATAAACAGAGAGTAAAAACACAGAGCAGAAAAATCAGTATTGCTATTGTGCCTGTTTATTGTTGGGAGCAAGAATTTGAAAAGTTAATTTAATTCCTTTTAGCTATGAATGACTCACTTTTTGTCAAAGAACAGCAGTTTTGAGCCATTTTAAACAACTGATGTCATCTTTATCTTGATAAATCAGGAAGCATGAAAAGAGATAAAAATCAAGCTCTCCAGCAAGTGACATCAGGCAAAGAATGACACCCACATCCCCTAATCTGTCATACTCCACAATAATACACAAACATAGGCAATAACAGTGTTTGTGTATGGAGTGAAAGAGATGGATTTTATGATTCTTCAAGGGAAATGCTTTTATTCCTGACTTCTATTAATGTCAGGTACACTGAGATTGCAAAGACAAAGGAACAGACTTGGACCCTGTGAAAATGGGATTAACAGTGAATTGGATGAATAACTTCCTAGGAAAAGAGACCCTTCTCTCTATGCAGTTTAGGGTTGCCCAACATTCAGTGTTATATCACTTAGATGTAACTCTGGCCTGGCAGAGTTATTCAGAGACCACAGCTGACATACTTTGTGGAGGTGGCCAAAAGGCTGAAGTTATTAAGTTAAACTTACACTGAAAGACAAGGTGACCTTCAGTGAACACCGTCTGCACCGAGGTGGATGCAGGGCACTAGTTTGTCCTCTGTCAAAAGGCCCCTGAAGCCAAGCACAGCAGCAGCAAGAACCTGATTCAGAGTGCCTCAATTGCTGGCAAGAGGCAGACTCCATTTCAGGGTGATGTAGGCTGTGTGACAGTCTGCACCTGGTGAGAGTCTGCACTGCCAGAAACAACACAATTCCTTTATTTTGATCTTGCCAATCATTGTCATGGCTGCCTAGGGAGCCCCATGACTGCCTAGGGAGCCCTGTTGCTACATGGCCATGGTATGTTCTCCAGTTCATGCTAAACACTTATATTACACAGCTGTAGAGGACAGCCTGAATCCAGCTCCCATTTCTCTTCATTGCATAAAGAAACCAGGTCTGGCAGTGTTGACTATCAAGGGTGCTGCCCTTGAATACAGGATACCTCATGGACACCTAAATCTTCAGTACATCTGAGCAAACACCCTAATCTGAGTCATCTGAAAAGCCTGGCCTAACCATGGATCCAACAAATAAGTGGATGGTTGCTGCTAAGATAGCCTGTTTCTAATTCTTCCTGTCTTGGGTCTTTCAATTGAAACTGTCAAGTAAAGAACTAATTATAATGTTAGATGTGTTTGTGCTGAGACACTCTCTGTCATGAAGGAAATAAGGAGAATTTAACACTGATTGACAACTTCTAGAAAATAAAAATGTGTGATTGTGGCCAATCTGGATCAGACTTCATTTACTTATTTTAAAAGAAGACCATTCAAAGTCCTAATTACAAGGCTCAGACTGCATGAAAACCAGATACATTTTACACCAGCATATGCAGCCTTGCAAAAGTGCAAATGAGGGTGAAATGTTTGAAGATCAAGGTAAAAGTAGAGTTCACTTGTACAATGAAATACCAGAAGGACATTGGATAATATAAATAAATTTTAAAAATCCAAAATCAAAACAAGCCAGAAATCTCTTTAATTTTTCATATTTTCCATAACTGTTGTTTATTGATTAAAACTGAAAGGACATTGAAGGAAAATTCGAGGAAAAGAAAGGACTTTTCTTCCTAAATGAGAAATAGAGGCAATGTCCTGTTCTCTTACCTTCCAGGAAAATATTGGATTTATGATAATGTACGATATCTGTTCTTCTTTATAAGAGAGGTTTCATGCTTTCCATATCAACATAATATCAGGGTCAACAAGGGCAGGAGCCAATTTGATTTTCAAACTTTCCTCTTGCTAAGCTAGGACTTAAAGCAAGTAGGCTTTGTCGTCCACGTTCAAGAGCACAGTTCCTGTCTACTATAAGTTTCATCCTACCTTAAATCTTATCAGTTCAGCTGTGCCACAGTTTTGTAAGATCCCATACAGACCTGGAAAACTATACTTGTAATCTCAGAATTTCAGTCTGGAAGATTTGAAATCATCTAAATGTGAAAGACAAAGGAAATCCTTTGCTTTAACCGTCATCCAGAAGCAGTCACCATACTCTAGACAAATTTCTTCATCCTTTTTGGCAAGTAAGCAGATTAGAAAGACTCACACATTTAGCATCCAAAAAGCTCCTTGAAGAAGTTGCATTATTTTAGTAAAGAACAGGAGCTCAAGATAATTGCCGCCTTTGCATTCCTTCTTTGGGGAAAAATTACTAAAAATCACACACTGCACTTGGAGACCAGAATCAAAGATTTTCATGATATTAAAAAAAAAAAGAAGAAAAACTGGACTCATTTACTAGGAAGAGAAACAATATAGCTTTGGCCACTGACCAAAATGCTTTCTTCTGTTGCACTACTTTGCATATGTAATGCCTGTCCCCTACTCTTCTCACATCCCATGACTCTGATGGTGCTAACCTAAACTTTCGATATCAGCTATGCCTGCAGTCTCTGTAACTGCTCTGTTAATACTGCAGCTGTTTCTTCCCCCTGAAAAGAGACATCAGGGCGGGGAGACAAAATGCAAGCACATCAGTTTCCTGTACATAAACCTTGAAAACTTTTTTAGCAGTGTAGCATGAAACTTTGTGTTAGAAGGTGAGATGGAAATCAGCCTTAGCTGTGAACATTAAAGCAATCAGAGAGTTATCTCTTCCAACAGCTGTTGGACTCCCAAAATCCTACATCAAGAAGGGGCATAAATAACTTGGTACTCAGCTTCCCTATCTCATTGTGCTGATTTACTTTCAGGATGTAACAATTATTTTACGCTGGGTGAATGTGTGCAGATTGTGGAAGTATTTCACTCACAAATCGCTTAATAAGACATTGCATTCCCCAGCGTATTGCCTCACCCTGCACCCCATCCTGATTGCACATGCTTCAGCTTGAGAACAAAGCTGGATCCAGAAAAGGGAGTTTAAGCTTTCTTAAGCTTTTCTCACTGATACTGTGTTTAAAACAGTCATCCCTTTTAGTGTGAAACTCCTGCTGAAAAGAGACTAATGAGTGGGTAAGGAACAGAGATCTAGTTACTGGCTGGATGCATAAATTCATGTTCTGTGTTCTAGACAAATTTCATTTGTTGATTCAGCTCCTATTCTATTATTCTAAAGTGGTCTCAATGACCTTATGATTTATTTCTTAATAAGAATTTAGGAAGTCATGTATTATTTACACTCGGTGATTGTACCTAAGATTCTAAACATTCTAAGCAGGGGTCTAGCTGTGTTTTTTAATGCCTTGCAAGTGTTGTGCTGCCCAGGATCAAGGTCTGCCTGTGCTAACAACAGCGTGGAAAACTCCTGAAGAGGAGGGTAGCCTCTCATGCACTCAGCAGTCCCTGTGGCTCGCGCAGATGACACAGCAGAAGAGCTCATCAGGCAGACCTGATAGAAAAGGAACCAATGTAAAACAAACAAGTCATGGTGTTCTTGCTGTTTCAGCAAAGCCAGATGTCCCTGCATTTTCAGCCCCTTTCTGGCCTCCTACTCACCCTCTCTGATATCAGCCTTTTTTTCCTGAAGGAATGCTTCCAATTTTCTCTGATGTTTAGGATCACAGTTCCCATTTCTCATCCACATCAACCCTCTGGACAGCTGAGTTTAACACCCATGAATTGGTCCACAAAACTGTTCCCAGTGACAAATTCAGGACTTCATCCACTCTTCCCAAAACCAAAGTACTATTTCTTCAGAAAAAGGAACTCAATTTATTCCACCAAGAGCAGAGAACATGTTATTGAAGGTTTTACCACTCATCTTCTAATAGAGACTGAGAGATTATCACTCTCCAACCAGCTATGTTTACACCAGTTATACCATATCTCCACCACCAAACAGACTGTGGCCATGATGTTAAACTTCCTTAGCCGCTAAGACAAACAGCTTGCACTAGGTCTCAGATTTCTTGGAAATTGTATGGGAGAATAACATCTACCCTGAGCTACAATGGGGACAGTTTTGACAGTCTAGCATAGTATTTAATAAAATGCTTCTGTCCAGTGACATTTTCTGACACAATTTGACAGCACAGACTGTTAGCTGCTGACCAAAGAAGGAACCATTCTTTAGAGGTCCATGGAGGGAATGTGTGACTGCAGTGTGTTTCTGTACCAACTGTAAAACTGGGAATTCTTCCTTTCATTGTGAATTTTTTCCTGTTTTCCTGTCTCTTTCCTTCAAGACACTGTTTTTGTGGAGAGACAATCTGGTTTTAAACAGATAGGTTTGAAAATCATTCAACTGTATGAACAGGAGGAATAAGTGTCTTGTCCCTTCATCCCTGCTGTTGAGAAATATTTCTCCATGGTCTCATAAGGCGTTCATGAATGTATGGATGACGAAAGAAAGATATTATTTGCAAGGAAGATGGCTGCATATTTACTTAGTGAAGGTGTGTGCTCCCCTGCTATCTTTTCCATAGAATAGGGCCATGTCAGATTTAATGAATACAAAAGGTGTGCCTTTAAGATCACAAGTTCACTGCCTTGCAAGAAGTTTGATAAAAAGCCCCATGAGTTGTTCCCTCCCACCATAGACTTGTGGGGGTCTCATGCCTGTAAAGATCTGTTTCTATTAACCTGTCACATATGACAGTTCCTCACACCAGCCCACAGCCAGGCAGCAGAAAATTCTGCAGAGCTGAATATGCAAGGCATTCGATCCTCTAAGACACTTTTCATGATTTCAAGCAAATTTAACCTCATAAGAAAATGGTGGAGACAACCTGCATCTTGCATTTAACCTCTGAACATGAATATCAGGGTCAGCTCCCTGTATAGGCAGACCCACCAATTCCCATCAGCCCTGATGCAGAAAAAGCCACCTCTGAGCTAAGATGTTTGGTTACTGCTCTGGACTCTGGCTGAGACTGTGAGATTGGGGCCAGCTATGGTCACAGAATTTGTAATGTCAGTCTCCAGCCACACGGTAAGGAACATCTCACAGAAGCTGAAATCCAAGCATCGTCTTGTGCCAGTTTTAAGTATTTCTAGCAAGAACTGGGTGTGAACCAGTTATTAAGGGATAAAGGCTTAGTTATATACATACCTATGTGTTTAAAGGGGAAGAAAAACTTCTCTACCTGCCTCCCTTGAATTTCTCACATGGTGATGTTGAAGCAGAAATTTGCTGTCAGTCCTTGTTAGAAGGCTGCACCAGCTAGTACATGGCAGGCATATAGTTTTCTGTAGGAGTACACTTGCTCCTGCTCCTCTCTGCAACCAGATTGCTAATAAACCTACTGCTTATTCAGTTACAGAGCTCCTCACAGAAAGCTGGGAGGCGTTTATGGCTCCAAAGGCTCATAAATGAGAATGGTAAAATTACTCCTGCTGACTGCTCAGCAGGGGACTGAGAATACAACTAGCTCTAATAATACTGTCCAGACACCTCATGCTTCCAAGTTAAAGAGCAAACCACCTAATTGCAGCAATACACATGTCCAAGATAAAGCATAATATCCTTTAAAAAGGATTTTCCAGTAACTTGTGTCCTCAGCAAGAAGCAATTTACATGCACTCACAATTCTACTGTATTGCTTTTTTTTAAAGCAGATTGCTGCTGTTTTAATAGCTTTAGTTCTGCTTGATGATGACACCTCTACTGTCCCAATTCTACTTTTTTGGGAGGGATGTGGAGAGATCTTGTGCTTTTTAACTTTCTAACTTTTCTGAAATAGGATGCATAATGAATCAAGTTGAGACATGAATTTCTGAATGCCACTTCTCTGACTGAGAGTTTTGTAGATCCACCAAATTAGTTATAGTTTTGCTTTCAAATTTAAGAGCCTAATTCTCATGCTGAGCAATGTTCCGGACTTAGGTTGTCTATGTTTTTTTAAAGGAAGATAAATACAGAAGTAGAGCACAGATGAAAACTGCTCCCATTGTACACTTGTAGAGACTGAAGACCATTAATTAAAAATCATGCAGAACTGATTAATGTTTCACACCAGTGCAGCTGTTGCAATGTGAAAAAATATTACCAGATTTTTCAAATATTTCTGGAGCTAAACAAGATCAATTACATTGTGAGGCAACAAAATGTATTTAAAGCTCTGATGTGCCTTACACTTGTAACACCTCAAGGTTGGCACTAGACTGGATTCAATTGGCTGCCCAGAAGTCTTTGAATCATTGAATCATAGAATACTTTGTGTTGGACAGGGCTGGCCAACCTGGTCTTCAATGTTTTCAGTGATTAGGCATCTACCAACTGTCTGGGCAATCTCTTTCAGTGGCTCACCACTCTCCTTTTAAAAAATTTCTTCTTTATTCAGTTTAAATATACCCTCTTTTAGATTAAACCAGTTACCTCTTGTCCTATATCAACAGGCCATACTAAAAAGTTTGTCCCCATCTTCTTATTGGCCCCCTTTAAATACTTAGCAGCCATAATAGGGTTTCCCCAGAGCCTTGCCTTCTCCAGGCAGAACATTCCCGACTCAGCATTTCCTTACAGAAAAGGTTCTTCATCCCTCTGATCATCTTCATGGCCCTCCTCTGGTCCCACTCCGTCAGGTCTATGTCACTCCTGTGCTGAGGACCCCCAAGCTGGACACAGTAATCCAGGTGGGCACAAGGGCAGAGTAGAGGCAGAATCATCTCCCTCAGCCCCTGCAGCCCACCCTTATTTTCATGTAGCCCAGGATACAACTGGCTTTCTGGGCTGTGAGTGCTCATTGCCAACTCATGTCCAGCTTTTCCTCCACCACTATCCTCAAGTCCTTCTCCACAGGTCTTCTTGCAATCCTTTCATCCCCCAACCTGTATCATACCAAGGGTTGCCCTGACCCAGGTGCAGCACCTTGCAGTGGGCCTTGTTGTACCTCATGAGTTTCCCATGGGTCCACTCCTCAAGCTTGTCCAGATCCCTTTGATTGACAATCCATCCTTCAGGTGTGTCACCCACACCACTCAGCTTGGTTCAAACTTGCTGAGGGTGCACTTGATCCCTCTGTCTGTGACATTGATGAAGATATTAAACCATACTGGTCCCAATAAAGACCCCTGAGGGATGTCACTTGTCACTGGTGTCCATCTGGACTTTGAGTCATTGACCACTATCCTCTGGTGACCATCAAATCTGTTCCTAATCCAACAACAGTCTACTTATCAAGTCCATCCCTCTTCAGTTTAGCGAGAATAATGTTGTGAAGACCATGTCAAGCGCCTTACAAAAGTCCAGATAGATGATCTCTGTAGTTCTTCCCTTGTCCGCTGATGTAATCACTCCTTTGTTGAAGGCCACTAGGTTGATCAGAAAGGATATGCCCTTGGTGAAGCCATGCTTTGACTAGTATTTTGTTCATAATCAGTTCTTTGTAATTAAGAAGATCCTATCGCTATGGGGAAGGTAAAAAAAAAATTGATCTCTCTGTTAATTGTCTTCAAACTGTAGTCCTTCAAACTCTTTCTCATGAAAGAGGCGACTCAGTACAGCATTTTACCTCTCTTTAGTCTACTAGCAAACCAGATGGTTTCCCTACTGAGACATGCACCTGCTCTATTGCACCACTGTCAGACGTCAGGCACCATCTCACAGAGCCACCGTTTCTCCCTTGCAATACAGTAAATGCCAAGTTTAAAGTTCAGAGGGATGGGAAGATAATTTCCCAGCAGACTAAAAAATTACAAAAGCATCATGTTGCTTTTGCTACTCAAAGGTTTTGCCAGACTAATAAAGACATGTTTTGCATTTATTTCTCCTCAAAATAAAAGTAGCAAACTACAGGAAGAAATAAGTGTATCAATGAAGCCAGCAATAGAGAAACAAAGAGTAGAAAAATCCAAGGGAGGCAGTGGCACTGTGGAAGTGGAGGATTACATTTCCCCGTCTGAATAAGATTCAGTCTGCTGTCTGCTCTTTGGGGAACTGCAATGGACATCTGTGCTGGATCTGCTGTCACCTGGGACAGCCTTGGCCAGGGAGGACCTAAAAGAGCTCTTCCACCTGACTTCTGCCAAGTGTCCTACACCAGATGTGCAGTCAAAACACATGTGGGCTCCACCTACTGCCAGAAAACAATGGAAAATTTACTCTCCATTCAAATTTGTTTGTTGATGTGCTAAGCCAGATGTGTCAAAAGTCTTCTGAGGTTTCTGATAATTAACATTATGCACTGAAAAATACCTGGAAATGTTTGCAGACACACAGTCAAAGAGGGGTCTTTCACACAGCTCCCAGTGAGACAGGGTCTGCTTAGAGCTGGGGGCTTTGGGGGCTCCCAACAGGGGTGGCAGGGCGGGGCCAGGCTGCCCACCCACACCCATCCCAGTGCCCCAGCCAGGGAGAAGGACAGCTGGGGCAGCCCCAGACACAGGCATCGGGCACCTCCATGGGGATGGGAATGGGCACAGGCTAATGTCCTCCAGCAACATTCCAGAAGTTACTACAGGAACAAAGGGGGTTGTGGGCTCCACATTCACCTTCCATTTTCCTCCATTCCTTTCTAGATGGCCTGGCCAAGCCCTGACTGCTCCTCCCCAGACTGGGAAACCCTGTGTGAGGAAACACTGCAGGAAACCCTTTGGATGAGCAAAGGTGGGGTGGAAAGCATCACTCAGTGGATTCTACTATCAAGTCCTGCTCTCCCAGCCTCTTCACGCAGCTGAATCACTAAGGACCAGCGTCTCACCTCTGGATTGAAAAAGCTCACTGAGGACCCAAGACAGGCAAAGACACCTTCACAGAGCTGCTCTTTGCAGAGCTAAGCTGAGGAGAGGGTGAGTGGGTATCTAAAGTGGAGTGGCAAGAGATATTCACTGGTGAGGAAGAAGGATTGTAAATGACTTATTTACAACATCATTTCCTCTTGACTTGCAGATGCTATCAATATTTGTGCATATGTGATATGCTTCTCTATTTCCCTTCAATTATGTCCATTTTTTGTGCCTTAATAAACAGATTTCCTACAATTAGAGAGCACTAGCAGGGGGATGATCTGCCTGCACAGGGCACTGCTCTGTGATTTGGGACTGAACCTTGCCCACTCACTTGTGAAGAGCAGTCCTAGATATACTGAACCTGGCCCTTTTTTCTGCTATTAATTACCTGGCAGAGAGCATACAATTTTCCTGGCATGTTTGCCCTGACCAAGTTTGGTTATGGACACCCCTGTGAACTTTGGTAACGGAGTATTCAAAAGACATGAATTGATTCTGCTATGGAGTTGCCCCACTCTTTTTTCCCTGCTCTTAGACTAGCAGTAGTAAAACTAAGATTTTTTACAGAGATAATAGGAATTTTAGCAGGCAATCTTACTTAATCCTTTAAGGAAAGACAAAGTGGCAGAACACAATTGAAAGACCAAATTAACCTCACCATAATATCTTAAATTGGCAATATAAAAAGCAAATGCTAGAAGTTCCTCATCTAAGATCATTCAATCCTCTGCCATGATTACTTACATTTTAGAGGTGACCAGAGCTGAGATGTAGATGTCTCTTTTACCATCTCTGCAGTTTAGATACTAAGTTATTTGGCAAAATCTAGATACTAATTTTTTCTGGCAAAATAACTGTGGCAAAAAAAAATGCAATTTGAAACCAGCCCTTGGTCTAGGAGAAATTCAACTTTTGGATATAAATAGCAGCAACACCTGCCTAACCTAAATGCTCATTTTACTTTAAACTAGTTTAATTTAAGCAATAGAAGTTACACTTACTTTTAATGGGCAGCAGCTGTTCATTAAATTTATAATGACATTTGGGTACCCTGGTGATAGACATTCAGAAATATCATATACATAGAGACAGAAATTCATTAGTAGCACTACCGAGATGGCTTGGAAGTGAAATTAACTTGAAAAGAGACACTTGTTTCACCTCCATCTGCAGTTTGAAAACCTAGACTGTTATTATCTAAGGCATATAAATGCATTGCAGAGTAGTATTAGCCAAAGCCCATCCTATAAAAAATCTGAAGAATTTTCATTATGAAGACATACACGCATTTAGGATTTTTCTAAAAAGTCATCATGGTACTACTACCATTGAAATCTACATTGGTTTCACTTTCAATTGTATACAGGGATATACAAATCTAATATAGAGATTTATATTTTTTTCCACCAAGGCAGTAGTGAGTGCATTAGTTTATGCATGTGATGATATATGCCTGTCAGGGAACTGCTCGTTTTTCATGGGTCCTACCTCTGTCCTTCTTGTGCCAGGTGAATTACTTTTGACAACTTCACCAAATCAAAGGGTTGATTTCTCCTCCCTAAAAGTAGAACTGCTAGGATCCACCTGTATCATCTTACCTATACAAATAAGGTACATGCTTTACAGTCTGGAGAACTCAGCAGGGGATCAGGACTGAAAATGTTATTCCTACTTGCATGTCACCAGCATTAATAAGGTACCCACGGTCAAATAAGGCTGCAGGTACGGACTCCATGGCATTTCAAGTAGTCTGCAGTGACACCTTTGCAAACTTTTCTATTTCAGTGGGATTGCCAAATGTTATCCCTTGCATTTTATTAAGCAAGTCTGTTGATTAAACACAGGAATGGACTTGAACATGACTGGGTTAGAAGAAAACATGTAAAGTGATACACAAAAGCAAACAGCAGGTTTGTTAGTTCGATTCAGCAAGTATAGAAGCAGCACATTGTCATTCCCTTTAGTAGGCCTTGATCATACAACTTACATCTGTATTTTCTAATTGTGTGGATCAGTAGGAGCAGATTTCTGAAGGGAAAGAATCTGAGAACACAACATTCACACAGCACCTGTCACAGGGTTTTGTTTTGCCTTTTAATCCGGAGTGGCTCTAGTCCAGTCCCACAGACTGAAGACGTATTTGTGGCTACAATGCATTAGCTGCACTACTAGAGAGCATTTTCCCCTCTAGTTTCATGAAAAAGGAATCCAGTTCATGTCTCAAAAACTGTTTCACAACAGGAACCAAAGCATGGTAATCATGAGAAGTGACATTTGTTTCAAAATACCCTTCTGATCCAAAACAGTGCATTAAAGTAGATGAAAAGCATATAAAGCAGATTTTTTTACATATAGAAGAGACAGCTCACACTGGAGCTGCTCTGAGGGCTGCCTTTGAATAGCTCTGATAATTTAGAAGCATTATACCCTCACATAGTTTCTCTGTGCATCTCTCATTTCTTTCTGTTGAATAACTCCTCGTGTGGCAGGAAACTCATTAGCAAATTCTTTGCTGAAAGTAATGCTTATGTAAGTTGAAGATGAGCACATTATCAGAAGAAAGTTTTGATTAATTTGCTGTTCATTAACAGTACACCTCTGTGACTGTAGAGTAAGTTACCTTTTGAAGACAATTATAAAAATTATACACAGCTGCATTTTTTTGAGAACCCAGTGCTCTGAGAACGTTTAAACACTTCTAACAAATGTTTGATATTTGTTAACTTCAGGTCCCCATTTAAACTCCATAGCACGCAGTTGGAGAACTGGCAATCTGAGGTCCCAGAGGGCTTCTTCCAAGAAAGCTATAATTGGAGAGCCATAAAAAGTCTTCCTGGTGTTAAAAGGTGACCAGGTTTGTATGTCCTATCACCCATGAATCAGAGGTAGAGAACATATATCAGCTTTTCCACAGAAAACTCATGGGAATTACTTTTTCCAGCAGGTCAACTGGGACGATTAATATGATGAACCTTCATCTGGATCATGATTGCTTTGCACCCAATGTCATTGCAAATCCAAAACTTTGACCCTATTTCCTTTAATGATATCCATCTTTTGGTGACCTTTGTCAGAATATCTAGCTTTTATGACTGCTAAACTGGAGATATTTCTTTTTATCATATTAACAATTAGTGTTCATTGTGAAGAAAAAACAACAATTGTGTAGCTTTGTATATTTTTCCCTGGGAGAAAAAAAAGTTTAAGTGAGGGCTTTATTTCAGTACTTCATCTGTGCACTTCTCCATTTTAAGGGGTATTGTGGTGATGAAGACATCATCAATGTTTTGACAACATATACTAGCTACAGGTGCTATATCACTCTCAGTAAAAATAGCTGCCCTAGTAACAACACTGTGCCAAGCTGGTACTAGGTGGTTATATTTGGCCAACACAACCTGCTACTAGAGAAAGTATTCTTCACTGCTGCCATGTGTGCTAATAGAAAGACCTCTTCCATTCACTTACTCTTTGTGAGGGTAAAGTGAAACAGTCTGCATGCACTGTATGTATTTCTAGGTTTCCAAAGAGCTTTATGATACTCAGGAAGAGGACACTTCTGTGAATATAAGTAGGTGTCCTCTAATTTTCTCCACAGTTTATCATCTGTTTAATTTTTTCAGTGGATTTGCCCAGAGCGTTATTTTCCTATCACTTGGTTTCAGCTAAGCCTGGTCTGCTCAAAAACCTGCTTACAAGTTTCACTCAGCTGCAGAGCAAAGATTGGCTGGAGTCACTTACCAGTTAATAATTGATTAAAAGAAAATGGCTCTTCCTCTCAGACATCTTCTCACTTTGCCAACCTATATTATCAGATAAGTGGGAGCTGCAGTGGTCTGCTGCCACAGCTTCTATTCCTGCTTCTGCTGGAGAAAAGAGGGCAGAGAGTACTGACCAGCAAAAAGACATCAGAAACACAGCATGGTATTAACAGCTCTAGATCATTAAGGAGAACAAAGGGCCATATTTCAGGGTAACAGCACAACATCTGCCAAAAATCTGCACAGAGCAGTTATAAACACAAATGAGTATTTTGCAAGCATACTTCAACCAAATAATTTGAGTGAGTAGGTAGTTTTCCAAATACCTTCCTAGCTTTAATCCCAAGGCACAATGCTGTGCACAAATCAAGCAGCTCAATGGCATTACCCTATGGAAATGTGTCCCCAGAGTTCAATGTTCCCTCTTCCTTCTCTAGTACCCCCAAAATGACTCCTGTTAAAACCAGAACTTGTTGCAGAGATAAAAAGACCTTGAGGAGTTTTGTCCTTACATTTTCACCAAAGAAGAGGAAAGAAATTTAAAAGCATGATGCACAGAAAAAGTCAATAGGAACATCATGGAGCTCAGTAAAACATTCCTTCCTGCCCTGCTGTTAAACCAAATTAAATATTTGTTTCATTTCTTTCTCTATAGACAGAAAAGATTTGAATGCCTTCAGTTTTGAACTATTGTTATTAATACTAACAAAGGGTTAGATACATAAGGGATCTTAGACAGCTGCCCTCTAGCCGTCAGATATATGGCCGTGGGGAGGGAGCCTGCCTGGATTACACAAGCTGGAAATAGTGTGGCATTTCTAAAGAGATGGGCAAAACCGGCAGCCCAGAGGAAAGCCACCTAAGTCAGTAAAGCAGAAAAGGCCCAAAACAGTGTCTTAAAATCCTTCTTTTTTGCAACTCTTAGCTTAAAATCTCTTCCCATACAGGTGAGCACTGAGGTCCACAGGGAAATGGAGGTGGCCTTTCAGGCACTGGTGTTGCACCAGGCAATTTTCTTCTGACTGTAGCTGTTACACTGGGTGCTGATTAATGCTGAGCTGGTGCTGCAGTATTCATGAATCTTGCTCCAAGTTTGTTTCTGTTCTAAACTGATCATGGTACAACCCTTTCATTCAAACCTTTGATGGGAATCTGCCTCCTCTCTTGGTGTCTGCAGCTGTCTGAGACACAGAGATCTGCATTTAGATTCTGCTTTTGTCCTAACAGAGTTGAACTCCAGGCATGAGAGAGCCCTGTCTACACATCCATCCACATGCTCCTTTGTGAGTTGCAAAAAAAGCATCTCCTCCCTCCATAAAAGCCATTCATTCTGCATGGAAGAGGGGAACAAGCATTTTCTCTGTCTGGTGGTTGAAGATGTTTGTATGAGAAACAAGACACCTAAGAGCTACTATGGGGTTTATATCAAGTAATTTTCAATAAAAGATTACCACAGATAATCCGAGGAGTTAATTTTTATAACTGTTCAAGAACTAAAATGGATTGCAGAAAATGTTTCACCTTTAGTAGTTACTGCAAATGAAACCATTTTGCCTCAACAGTGCCATGCCAGTGCAGCACTTCACACTGGCTGCCACAGCTTACCCAGCTTGTGTGGTCCCAGCTGGAGCCACAGGAACAGTTCAGGTTTCTCTGTGTGGCACTGAACGGTGCAGCACTGACTTGTCCATTACTTCTGCATAAAGGGGATTTGCTCAGATGAGTTTTGTTTCCCACCTGAGCCATCTCACTGATACTAATAACGTCCTGCCAGCTAACATTCCGTGTCCTTCGTGTCCTTGCAATGAAATACAGGTATGCTTCAGCAGAAGTGGGACCTAAATTCAGAGTATTTTTCTTCTGAGCAAATATTACAGGAATAGTCATGAGTCTTTTTGACTCTGCAGCCTGCAGTTAGACAAGTAAGTTCATTACCTTAAATACATATAATAATTTCCAGAAGAATGCAGTGCAATTTTCCAGAGGTCTCAAGAACTATTAGGGACTGCACAGTTTTGGAAACAGACCCCTGTGCTTTCAAATAAGGTTCCTTGTAGCCTTCCATATTACAGACAGACCTAGCTTAGCATGTCATGGAAAACCGAGATGGACTTTAACAAAACAGCCTTGTCAGCCCTTCCAGTTTTCCCACTACATTTCATTATTCCATTCAAAAGAGACTGACCTTTTTTCTTTTGTATTGGTCTTCTATTCTTACCATATTGCACAACTGAAAATCTGACATCCTTAGCTTCTCAGGTATTCATTTTCACCAAACTACTCTAAGAAAGAAAATTCATGAATGGGAAACTGAAGCACCAGAGATCCAAAGAGCTCCCAGACCCATTGAGAGAGTCAATTCAGGGAGCACTGAGTCCAGACCTCCTAAGTCTAACAGCAGGACCTCAGCTATTCAATCATCCTTCCTTTCAATTGCACCATTTACCCGTCCAGAGATCACTTTCACATGATAAGTCTTTTTAATTTAAAAAAAACCTTAGATTTTCAGTGTATGTTCATAACAAGAAAACCAGAATATTTTTACTGAATTGTGTTAATTCTCTATTAGTTATTTATGAATACCAGAGCTGTCACACCTTATTCAATAAAACAGGTATGTATTAATTTAAATTGATGCAAATAAGGACCATTGATTCCTCTGACCCCTTTAATTCATTAGCCAGGCTGATTAGTTTTTTAGATAAAGTTGAAGGGAAAAAATATACCCAAGGTGAATTTTGAAACAACTGTGTCAAACTGAAACTGATCCTGGAGTGATCCTTATCTGCAAACTACAGGATATTTGTTCCACTGAACGTCAGAAGGATAAAATCTGTCTAAAGTCTCATGTTAGCAATGGACAGCCACTTAAGAGTACTGCACCTGAGAACAGGCTTTACTTTATTGACCATGAAAGTAAACAATGTGTCTTATCATGCTTCTACTTAGGCAGCAAAATACTCTGAGGTGGCAAATTTCTAAGTTTTCCATACTGTATACAATTTTTAATGGGCCAGTACTTTACTGAAAGAGAGTCCTCAGCACAGACCTTGTAAAACCCAGTCATTGCACCAGTAAATATTCTGACCATGTATTCTGACCTTTGCTTCCAGAACTGGGAGCTGGACAAAGGTAGGGACAAAGATTTTTACAGGCCAAGTGGAAATTTCCAAAGTGCTCGGTCTGATGGGGCCCTCCAGCCCCAAGGGCATTACTCACAGCCCCTAAATGCTGACTGTAAGATGTGATAATGGGGCGTTTTAAAGCGTTTATCCTTGGAATAGGTATGTCTCGTTTTACAGTATAAAGAACACTTAAGAATGGGGCAGCCACAGAATTGAATTTTTCAAATAAGCCTGAAAAATTTCTCAAGGGTTGTTATTATACAAGGCAAGCCAGGCAGTGACTTCAGAATAAGGGAAGCTTCCACACCCCAGTCTTTAACCATCAGCTTGTGCAAAGTGTTCCCTGGGGTCTTGGACCTGGTATTACACCCTCCTGCTCTGCCCAAAACGATTTGAACCCATGGTGCCTCACACTTTTCAGGGGAGGAAAGCCCTACTTTTAGATTATCATATATTCTTGTGGGTAAGGGGAAGGAAAAGATCCCACTTAAAATTTTTTCCTATTGAAGCAGCTCGTTTTATATAGGATGATTAAATATTAATTGGCCAGAAGGTAAACATCACTTTCCAGCTGTTCCTTTGGGCAAGGGAACATCAGTGTTTCTATCCTGCCTTCTGTTCATCAATTCCTGCACAGGGACAGGAAAGCAGATGTCTCTCCTCCTCTAGCTCCGGAGAGTGCCCAGTGGCTGGGACGGGGCTCCTTCTCCTCGGACAAAGGAATATGCAGCTACACAATTCAGTGTCAAACAGCCGCAACGGGGGGATGGGAAACAAGCCCAACTCGAGGCACCACCACACTCACGGGCAGAAAGGAGAGGGCAGATCTGCTCTTCACGCTTTCGGAGATGCAGCAAGAGCAAAGGGAGAGGTACAAATCCTGGAGCAAGACAGATGCTTCACCAGGGTCCACAGCAATTGGAGTCCACTGGAATCCAGAGCAACTGAAGTTCTGGGAATGATTCTCCTCAGCTCAACATACTTCTTACTAAAGAAAGAAGGATTTGGGAGGGAAACACAAGTAAAGAAAGGTCACATCTGAGGCTGCACTAGCAGGTGTCCTGGGCCTGGGACAAGCAGCACTAGAGTCTGAGATCGGGCATTCTGCAGAGAACCTGCCAGTCTCTGGAGAAAAGGACCTAAGGCAGAGGACCCATATGCCCCAGTTTGATGATTGCCTTATGATCCGCTCTACACATCAGTAAAAGCACTGCTTGTCTTCCTTCATTATTTAGATCTGAATCACCCATGAAAATGGGAAAATATTCCTTGAAAAATTTACCTATGCTCTTTATATACTTATTTTCAAATGTGAGTCATAGACTCAAGTGCCTTCCAGATTCTTAGGTTATGCAGAAGAAATGAAAGATAAGAGATTCCTATGGATAAAAAGAATTTGTCACATCTGTGGCATACCCCATCACCCCACAAGACCTGGTAACAGGGTTATGAGAAGGCAGAACCAGCATGGCTGAAACTCTGTGTCCTTCATCAGATGCAGCTCACCTGCAAGAAGTTCACTTATACAATAATATTTTAATTCAAACCTGTATTAAACAAATCTACTGGAACTATTTATATCTACCATGTAAATAATGAACTCTGTGTCACATATCTTAGAAGACTGATTAATCCTTTCTTGCAATTCACATTACCCAAGTGTACTAGACATGAAATAGTGTCTTGGATGGCTTTAAGAGATACCTTTAGAAATGCTGGGACAAATCTGTGCACCATACATTTTCCATACAAATGTATTTCAGGCTTCACTCAAATCCCTCTGGAGAAAATAGGATTCTTTCCTTCCGGGTAAGACTCTTGCTTTGCAGGCAACATTTGTACTGACACATAGTAAAAGAAAGTATTTCTAAGCTTTGTCTCCATACAAATGCAGAAACATGGGATGCATCCATTTCAGAGGCATATTTACCCTAGGTAGAAAAATCTTGAATACTGACCCTACAGGTCTTGAATCTCTAAATCGCAAGAAAATTCAAATAATAGCAACTAACATAGAAGTGATTCCCACTTATCTCTATTTCTGAATCTCTTTCCTTTATTAGATTATTATCTCTGTTCTGCAGGAGTGGTTTTTCCCTCCCAGAACTACATTTTTTAAATGCATAATTGGGAATAAGAAATTGCCCAACTCATTTACAAGGGGGTTAGTCACGAATCAAAGAGCAAATGTGGACTACCATGCAAAAAATTTAGTTTTCAATACATTAACACAACTATACAGATATAAGTTAGAGACCTGTGGCACTGCTCATCACTTTAATGAGGAGGCACTTAGGTGGCTTTTTTGCCTCCTGACCCAGGTGTTCACCCTTTTCTTAGCCTCCCCTACATGTCCTAGCCTGGTCATTAGAGATGTTGAAGGATTTCTCTAATTAGTGTGAGTCCTTTGCTCACCTACCCCAGCCACCTTGGTCCACAGAGGTGCCATAGCAGTTGTCAAACTGATTTTTCTCAGTACCAAGGGTCTCCCCAAGCTGGGGTCCATCTGGAGTCCAGTTAATTTGCTGTTAGGGCTGCTTTGTGTGGATGATACAAAGCTGAGCTGGGGTGTGTTAGGGAAACAATATTTGGGACTCCTTCCAGTGGTGTGAGATTTCTTGGGCATGGTGACCTGGTGCGGGTAACAAGGTGCCTTACTGAGCCAAGACAGCAGGAGCTGGTAAAGCAAGGGTATTTCCTGCTAAAAGCTTAAAGGACCTCTCTCCTTATCTCCTCCTAAAGAAAACCCTGAGGAAAAGAAATAAAAAAGGAGCAGATATTTTTCTTATTTTCTAATACCACAGAAACTGATACATTTGAAGATTTTTGTTGGCTTTTTTTTCACAAACTAAGAAAATTAAAAAGACTCCAGAATATTCTGAACTATACACAAATGCACAAACGTTTGCTCAGAAAAGAACCCAGATCTAAAGTGAGATGGAAAAAAAACCAACCCAAAAAAGCTAATAGCGGAGATTGAAGCCAAGAAACATCTGCCAGACTAGCAGTCCCTGACTGTTACTAGCATTTGCATGAGCAGTGATCTAACTCATATTTTTATAAATGCCACATGTTAAAAGGCATTAGAAAGACTTCAACATCATTAAGGAGAGCAACTAAAACAATTGCATCAAATTCCCTTTGATGATTCCAAATCTTTTTATTTGCAATATAAAATACTTGCAGGTGACCACCCTCTAGCCTCTTTGTCTCTGCTTTAAAGAAATTGACTGTATAAAAACCAGTGAAAGAATGAGAAATTTTACCTGGTAAGGATAACACCTTCTAACAAAAATAGAAACCTATATTTAGGTTCTGTTACTTCATGCCTGGTTAATCTGGACAGTATGTCCGGGAGAGCAACTGGTGTTAACCAGTCTGATAGAGTGATGCCTGCAGCAATACAAACTTGTTAATCTTAAGTTTAAAATAGATCTTCACAAGCAATTCAAGTTAACTATATCTGATCCAACTAGTTTTATCTTAAACTATTTACTTCATTTCATCTCCTCTCTTTTGGTGCTGGGGAAGTTTGATCCTAATTTGATATAATATCTTGATCATTATGTAGCCTGCCTTGAATTGCAGATACAGGAAATCTGTAGGCTTTCCAAACTTATAGCTTGAGTTCAGTGAAGTTAAATGAAACATCAGACACCTAAATATGAAGACCATTCAGGCAGTTATGCATGTTTCAGTGGCCCTTGCGTTTGTAATTGTAAATTAGCTACGGTCCCAATTAAAAAAAATATTTTATTCCACTCAGGAAGTTTAGGAAGAAATTCACTTTCTTCCAGCTTGAGCTGCAGTTCACACCATGAAAGGTCCTAAAACTGATGAGAATGATAATCTTTTCTGCCTGCAGGAAAAAGCCTTCATGAAATGATGGTGAATATCTGCAGCTTCCACTGCTTTAATAGGATTTGTGTGCATTTGAGTTTTGGAAAGTCATACAGTGTGTACACAGGTGCCTAGACAGAGACTTTGGAGCCAGATATTAATCTCTAAACTGTATTCCCTTTATCAGGCAATCTGACTAAACAATACGTATTATTCTTTTGCCAGACTTTCTTCCACTTAGGAGAAAGAAAGATCCACTTGAAAAACTGAGCTACAAAGTGTTACATTTTTACTTTTCTAGCATTTGTTAACAACTTGTGCTCAAAGAACAGAAAATCACATTGGGCATTCACTTAGCTTAGTGCAAAAGTCCTGCTTGAACTCAGGCTGCTCCATGGGGGTCACCTCTGGTGGGATTTCCTGAGCCATGTCTTCAACATGCAAGTTCCAGGTACTTTCTGGTTGCCAGAATTTTAGGAGCACTCTATGCTGATTGCTTGTGCTCTACTGTCTTTTAATTGTATGGAGAGGCGAGATCACGAATTGCAATTACCGGTGCTCTCCCCGTGAAGAAGTGACCATGAAGAAAGCTTCCGCCGACTTTGTCGCCTAAAGAATCCAGCCTGCCCACTACGCCATCCTGTGAAATCAAAGCCTCCTCCCACTTTCTTGAATAGTATCTGCTTTGCACATTAGTTTTAGGAATAGATGACCTTGAACCTTTTGTGTAGCAAAAGGGAAGAATATGAATCCTGTGTAAGAAACTGGAGAAGTATTATGGCTTTTGTATCAATGTGCAAAACATCATCAAGCCAGACATACACATGTGCATTGTGGCTGTGAGTTTAAAAAAGTCCCACTCCGGCATCCAGGGAAGAGATGTGTCTTGCAATATTTAATAATACATCTTCAGGTTACTTGAAACATTAATTATAAAGATTAGGATTAATCCCACTCTGTGAACTTGGCTTGTCAACGGAAACTGTGTGGTGAAAAAGTTTGTTCTAAGGCTTTAGACACAGTACTGGAAAGGCTCACTGAAGTTAGCAAACTTTTCTCAAAGATAAAGGCTCTAAGTGTTTCAGAATCTGAAGAGCAGCCATACAAGCACTCCTAATTCCTCCACTTACCTGTACCCTAGATAATATCACAGAGAAGAGGAAACGTGTCAGCCCAAATGGCAGGTAGGATATTCCTGAAATAAAGGGAACAGTACAATTTTGAATGGAAAATCAGAATAAGCCTGCTAAAGTGTGTGAGGTACCCACAGCATAAGATTTTGGTGAGTCAAGCATAAGCTCCATAGGGCAAATGCAGGACTTGAATGGAGCTCAGCATCAGAACCAGATATTTACTTTCTGGTTTGCCTGTCCTTTAGTCTGCAGAACAGCTTCAAGGGAAGTTACTGGAGCTCTGTCTGCACCAGAACAGAAGTAGTTCATCTTCGTACATATGGCTGGAGAAAGTCACTCCCATACAGGTGGAGAGAGAAGGATAATCCCTTCCTGGGGCCTTCTTCAGGTCTAACACGGGCTCTGTCAGGCAGCAGCATTGCTGGTGTTAAAGCTCACAAGTTTCACTGCTTCTCAGTTGGTTTATTCGGTCCTTTGTGGCTTTCTGAGATATTTTCCTGTGTCCATTCTTGACATAGATTCACATATTGTTTCAGGCTGTGGAGGATCTCATTTTGAGGGCACAGATTTTATCTGTTACTTTTGCCTTTTCCATGCTTTTCCATGGCACAGAGTCAAGATCTTCCTTATTCTCCTCCAGGCTGTGGGAAGAGTAGCGATGTGATGAGAAGCAAAGGGATAGACATTTCAAAATAGTCATTCTGAAACTGAGTGACTGATACAGCCAGTGAGACATTGCTGAGAAGTTGTGGGAAGCCTCTGGCTATTATTCTCATTCCCAGAAAGTCTGGGATTGGTTCACTGCAGACAAACTGGCATCTGGGAGCCAGCCCAGGCACCTGAATATGTGGGATTCCCATGATTCAGGTAAAGAGCCCTATTACAGTTAATGGTGGATCATAAAGAAAACCTGTGAGAAAATCCTGCTGGTGGGACTGTGGAAGAGGCTTTCCAGAATTGTCCCAATGTTTTTCTCACACAGACACGGAACTAGAAACCTAGAGCTGAGCTCAGTCTTGTGTTGCAATTGATCAAACTAAGTGAAAAACACCTGGACAAGTAAGTTTGTGCCCTGAAAGTATGCAGACAATTTGAAGTATTAATGACACATTTTCCCTATATATTTGAGTGTAAAGCCTGATCAGTTGGTATGTCCACAACACGTACTTTTTCATGTCATTATTTTGCTTAGTCCAGAGCTATTTAAATATAGGATGAACTTTTCCTAACTTACATTGCTTCCACCTGGTTGAACTGGCAGGCCACTGGTGGCCACAGCTAGTCTTTAGCTGAGGACAGAGAGCAAGCTCCTCAAAATCTTTTCATGGCAGGTACTAAATACTCTCATTCACTGATGAGAAATAATGCGTCAGGTTGTTCTGCACAGCCCTTACACTTCTGCTGGCTCCCACAGCAGTGGTGCCGCACGAGGCACGGTGGGAATGGCCGTGCAATCCAGGTCGATCTTGATCAAGAATTAACAAAGAACTTTGTGAGTTTGGAAATAGGGCTGTGAGGCTAAAGTTGTAAACTGATAACAGGTTGGACACACAACACTGTTGTGTTGTGAAAGGCTAACGTTTAGCTTCTGTTTACTTTAACTTCCTAACATTTTCCATTCTCTGGCTGTTGTAAATGTCATTTCTTTCCATGATCATAAGGTGAGGCCCTGATCTTTGCTCAGAAAAGGGTCCAGCTTTTATATCAAACCTTCTAATCATAATTTTACTGCAAACCTTGGACAATTTTGATAAGTGGTTATGTTATGAATTGTTGGAAGGAAAGCTTCTAATCTTGAACTTGAGTGTGGGCAGGTAGAATGGATCGAATTTTGAAATAAAACAAAATAAATGCTTTTTAATGTATCATTTACAAGGTTCCAAGAAGCCGCTGTGTTTATCAGATGCCGCAGTCATTTCCAGGAGCTACTTAGAAGAAGCTATCAGTTCTCTTCAAAAGTAATATGCCTCAGAGAATTAAAAGAGAGATTCCTTACTAAATTTGTTTTCTAATCTTGAACTCATCTACAAAGTAAATTATTTAAATTTCTAAAGAACATTAAATTTATTTTTTTAATAGATCAAGGGAACAGAAAACACTGTTCTAAAGTCTGCTTTCACAGTGAAATATACTATATTCCTCATAAAATCACATATATATTTTAATCTATGGATAAGAAAGGAGATAAGATGGTGGAAATATGAAAAGTAGAAAAAAAGTTAAAAATAGAAGAATGCAACAGTCTATGTAAAAAGAGCTCATATAATTTGGGAGATAAATACCATATAGAAGAGTTATTCTCCCTATGATATGCAGGATTACCAACCATTGATTGTCAGTGAGATCTGTGCAGAAGAACGGACTTTACAGCTGAACTACAGTTATGGTATTCATGTGGAAAAAGTAAACAGAGCTACCTGCCTGCTTCTGTAGACTTGTAGTTGCAGTAATCATTGATCACACAGATTTTTGTCCATATGAAGAACTCACAGTGCTGTGCAGCAGCATGCAGTGACTGAGATTTTTATTACAATGGCACTTACGTCATTTTTGCTGAGCTAGTTTTGAGTTCTGCACAGTTGGAAGATGAACCTGTTCACCTTATAATATTGTTTGCTTTATTGTTTTTTCCATATTACCCTTTGAGACTCTCACCATGTAATTTTATGACTTTGAAGTTGTGTGGGTTGACCTATAACTGTAATAAAAGAATTTGGAATGAGATAACACAAGTTTTTCCATTACTTACAAAGGTTGAAGCTACTTATTAAACAACTTCATATTCCATAACTTTGCTAAAAGGAATATTTTCAAGCAACTGTTATGTTGTGGCAGACCTTTGCAGCACACAGATTGGATAGGACAGGCCTGTGCTGTGAACAGAAACAAGAAAAAACTGTGGTTTAAGTTTTTAATTCAATATTTATTAAGAACACTGCATTTCCTAGTTACAGATTAACAGTATGTGCTCATCCTACATAACTACTCTGGGACACAGGTTGTGTTTCTCATGATTCATGCTCTTCTTAAAGAGCATTGAGTTCAGTTAAGGTGTAAAGAGAACAGAGAGGAGGAATTTTCTCCCATTCTGTCCACAGGGAATTGACCCACCAAACCATTTATCACGGATCCTATCACATCTACCATACTCCTAAGTTGCACCCCCAAGTTTTGGTCACACAATCAGCTTTTCCTCCAAGTAGAATAGTGCCCTATGGATGTGCCTGGACTGCAGAGCAGGGTGCACCCCGTAGCCCTGGTCCCCCACTCACCAGGATGGCAGGACCTGTGGGTGTTCTCTTTTTCCTTTCAGCTGTCAGCTCGAGTTTCTTTGCAAAAAAAAGAAGTCAGTGCTCAGGAAGTGAGGACTCTGGGAACAGGGACCACTGTCACACACCCAGCTCTCCTACAGTTGTGGAGCTAAGGCTTGGCCAAAGCATGCATACTGCCCTGTAAACTAGACACAGTCTGAGTTCTTCAGGATGTAAAGTGAGAGTGTCCTAAATACTCAAAAGGAGCTCCAAAATCCTCCAAAGAGACAGTCAAATCTCCTAAATTAGGATACTAAATTTCTAGCTGTCTCGCAGTAAGTTGTCTCACAAGGTGGATCTCTGAAAGCTCTAGTAACTACCACCACTGTCAGTAGCACTAACATCCCAGATAAGTACTTGCTAGACAATTAAACTCTGATGAATTTGCTTGGAATTGCATGCAAATATAAATTACCCAAACAGTGGAACAGGAGGAAAACCCAAACAAAAGGAAAATAAAAATCCAATCTGTCATATAGCAACATAAGTCACTAAAAATCCTACTGAAACTCATGGAAAATCAAGGATGAACACTTATTTTAATAAACACTGGATCAGGCTCTCAGAGAAAGTACTGGGTCCAGTGACCTGCAGCCCATCCCCGATCCATGCCATGAAGAGAGCTCAAGGCAAGAGTTGAAGGTCTCCTTGTGGCAGGGGTAGCTTTGCCTGTAGCAGTAACTTGCACTTCACATGCCACCAGTGTAAAGGTATTATGGGATTGTGGCAGGTGGGCAAGAGGAGCTGCTTTTCCTGGCAGGAGCTAGGTCATCCCCAAGCTGCTTTCTTCTGGTGTGAGTTAGGTCATCCCTTAGGCTCTTCTAAATCTTTTTTGCAGGTATTTACCTGCAAAATACAAGACAATACACAATTAGGCATTATCTTGGAAAAGATGGAGCTAAATACAAGAATGATGCATGATTTCACTTGTTTTCTTCTTGGCTTCCTAGCTGGTTTATAGTATTGCAGATCATCCAACAGGTCCCATCCACCTCAGGTGCTGTTCCTGGTGGCACTGATACACTGACAAACCAGTACAATCTCTCATGCATATGTTGCATGAACTTATTGTTGTACTCCTTCAAACAAAAAAGCTGTTTCCCTGTCTGGAGCCACAGGCTGTCATGCTCCCAGCCCTTGGGAATGGCTGGGCTGGAGGGAGTTGCCAGCCCAGTGTCACGCACAAGGTCTGTGCTGGGAATCCATTTTGGTTTTGAAGGAAGGGAGCTGCAAAGAAAAGAATGAAATGTTCTGATGTCTCTGAGGATCTTACAGGGTGGGAAGACATGGCAAAGCATGGTTGCATGGACTTTGGGCCTTCTAATGCTAACAAAACTGTTGTTGAGCATTGCCTTATCATTATGCTGCTCCTTGGAAAGTTACAGATGAGACTCAAAGGTATAAAGTAGGTTAAAAAGGGATGATTTAGGCCCTAGCTTTCCCTGTCAGAAGGTTAAGGCTCAGATTATGCTGCAATCTGAATTCATAAGTGACTCACCAATTTGCAGTTTCTATTAAAATACATTTCAAGCCCTCAAAATTATTTTGGACAATTCCGTCTTGCGCATGAAAAATATATTCCTATAGAATGCTGTCTGTGAAAAACAGTAAAGGCTCATGTACATCACTGTTTACATAATATATTTCCTGGGCCAAAAGTGGTTTCCCATAATGGCTATATAAACCAAGGGCAGCTTAAGATAGAGTGCATTTCAGTGTTGCATTTTCTTTTTCATTTTTAAAGACTAAAATACTGATTGAAACGTAGATAAAGTGAGCAATAAACTATTCTGTAGTATTAGTCAAATAGTGTGAAAGCACATGTTCCTCCACCCACAGGCAGCCATGCTTGGTGGCAGTTGCACACATCTTCAAGCTGCATTCTAGAGACCAACACCATTTCTGCAAATTCTGGCACCACCCAAACCTGGTGCCAACACTGTTCCAGCTTCTCTGTCTGGTTTATGTGTTAGGAGTAAGTTTGGGAATCTTATTTGAGTACCTGGATCAAAGATATACCTGAAAAAAAAGTCTGCCTGAAGTCTTACATTCCTAGGATCACCTTATAAAGCACCAGCCCCCACCCATCATCTGGTCCGTGCATCTGTCACCATTAAGACTGACAATAACAGGACATTGTACTATACTATACTAAACTATACTATACTACACTCTGTATAGGTACAGCTGTTTGCCCTTGTTCAGAATTAACATAATCTTCATAGTTTTTCTTTTTTGAAAGACTTCCAGTTATGACATTTTTCAGATATATATTTTAATATAGGAGTGTAGAAGAGGAAGAGAGACCTTCTGTGTGTCATGAAAAGGGTATAATTACAGTCTAGGGAATCATTTGCTTCAAAATGATTTTTAGTCTTGTGGTTCCCTATAAAAAAGCAGAACCATAGTGAGCAACTACAGCCAAGGATCAGAATTTCCTTCCACATCTTTCAGGAATGACTGTACTGCTAGTAGCCACTAATGATCTAATAGGAAAGAAGATATCCATAAGTCATATCCAGCCACACCTCAGGATCACACAAGAATTTAGCTTTTCAGGAAAGAGGTGGCATAACAGTCTCTGCCTTTGACATAACTTCTGATGGTGGACTGAGAACAGCTGAATAAACAACTTCTGTGGTCCTTGTGGAGCTTTTGTGTCATTCATGTAGGACATTTTCATTTGAAAGTTCTTACATTTGTGTCTCTTGATCTCTGCTGAACAAGATGAAATTCGTGGTGCTTCACATGATCCCTAAATGTTTCTGTTTTCTGAATGAGAACTACTTGCCCTGTTATTTATTTGGGGGACATTTTAAGTTATAATTGGTATGTTTGATTTCCACACATCTTGAGAAACCCTTGGGCTATTACCACCAGGTGCTTTCCTGACAGTGAAGACAGAAGTCTGGTAATTAAAGCTAAGAAGTCTCAGAAAAGCCACATACAAAAAAAAAAAAGAAAGAAAGAAAAAAAAGAAAAGCATTTGAATAACAAATATTTTCAAATGAAATCATTGTCACTTAGATTCTGGGTCAAATTCCCATCTGGCTTCAGTGTAGCTTTTCTGATTTCTGCCAGATTTGAATCTGGCTCATGTAGCTCTAGTTGAAATGAACATGGCTTAGGCTTCTCAGTAAAGTAATTCATTAATCAATGTGTATATATGCTTATCACCATATATATAATTTCTGAAAATATGAAGAATTTTGTCCTTGCATAAAGCCCTCTAGAAACACTTGGAAAATTTGCATGGACTTCACTGGGTTATGGATCACATCCTGTATATATCTACATTTTAAAATCTTTTCCAGTGCTTCCTCTTTCAATAGAAATTAATAGCTTCTTGAATTGAAATGACCAGTTTCTGATTTAGTTTTGCATAAGAAGCAGAGTCCAGTGGGATTAAATATGAATGCTGGCTTGGTAATTCATTAATCATAAAAATGTGGTGTGCAGTTAGTTATATAAGTGATTATTTTTGCATGGAAATGTCTGCTGCTTTTATGCCTGTGCAGAAGGATCATGTCAAGTGCAGCAGTGAGAACTTACAAGCCCACTCACCTTGATATATTGTTTTATAAAAACCCACAAAAATATACATAAATACTCTGTAGCTAATACTGATTTTGTAGATGTTAGCATAATGAGAGGTCGATGTGTTCAAGCATCTGCACTCAATTATACAATTATGGGAAGAAGCAGCAAAACTTCCTATGAGACTTCTTTCAAATCCTCCTGGCCACATATGACCTATGTAAAATATTTTATTCTCAGAACTTTTGAAAATGGAAATGTTGCAGCTCCTGTTCGTTTAAAAGTCTGAACAGTCGGATGAACAAGGTTGAGGTGGCCCCAAACAATGCTAAATTCTTCACTCCCATTCAGCTACAGTCTTCTGGGTCAGGCAAAAGGAACAAAATCAAGATGTGATGTGCCATTGGAAAATGGTAAGCAGCAAGGAGCAATTCAACATCAGATGCAAGTCAGAGGTCTGTTAAAACAGGTTCAGTACTTGGTTTCCTTTCCTGCAGGCTTGCTGGAAGCTGAAATTCTGCACTGGGCAGGGTAATTCAATACGCTTGGCATATAAGAAGTTGCCTCACTGGCACAGACATCTTCTATCTAAAAATGAAGGAAATGCTAGTTCCACCTTTGTCTCCTTCCAGTGTCCTTGCGTCACTGGCACCCCACTGTCTTTTCCAAGTACAAAGGATAATCCCAGGCTCAATTCACTGTGCTTCCGTTTGTCAAGGCCAGAGCTCTGCCACGTCCTTACTCCTTGTAAAAATAAGCCCCATGAATTCTCTCTTTTCTGGTCATCATTGTTACTTTATGGAAATATGTTAGTTTCAGATTTTTATTTTCAAGACAAGATGTAGGCAGGCTACAGAAGTTTCAGGATATGGCTCCCACTGAAGTCTACTTCTTTGAGAAAGCCATGCCTGAAAAATGGTTCCTAGATGGGAAATTGGCCTAGTCATGGTTTTTTATTTCTTTTTCACATGGTGAAACACAGAACCTGGTTGTAAGGAAATATTAAAATTTCTTCAGTCCTTTTGCAAGTGTAGTGGTATTTGTGTCTGCAAAACTATTCTTAGCAATTTTCACTAATATAAATATTTTGAACTGAAGAGATTAATGATAAGATTCTTGTGTCTTTTCTCTTAGCTGTTCCTTTGTTCAACAACTAACAAAACACAGGCCAACCTGGTCCATCTCTTGAAGAACTCACAGCCAAACAGCAGTGACAGAAGAGAGAACTGCGCGTAACATGTGGAGAAACAGGAGAATGGAAAGATGGAGGGAATCAGGTATAAGGCCTCATGATTACTTAATCACTATGCCCACATCTTGTTCCATAATGCATACAAGATTTCAGCCACCCAATCTACTGAAATCCCTCTCATGACATGTCAGCCTTTAACTAAACATCCACTTCTCATCCTGCTGCATTATCCATCTCCACTGGCATTTTGCTGTCTTCTGCTTTATCCTATTTTTTTTTATGCTCACACTATATGTGAGTCTTAACAAACTATTGCCCTGCTGTTGCTCATGTCAATCACTTAACACATGGAGATTCCTGGGTTTCCCAGCTGTTCTCATCTCTCATCCTTACTATACTACCTACTGTATTTGGCAATGTCCTGTCAGGTATCTTAACCATCAAAGCATCGTACCTCAATGTAGTATCTGAAGGGTACTACTGGAAAGAGAAAGGCAGCTCCAGTGCTTCACAGTACCCAGGTAGCCCTAGTGACTAAAATGAGTCATCCCTAAAGGGACTTAGCATTACAAGTACAGCACCATGTTTCCCTACTGCAGAAGGAAGATTTTTGTAAGCTGCTGTGTCCCCTGCCTCTAACCCACTGCTGTAGGAGAGCAAGTCTCCAAAGTTGGTCTACCAAAAAAAGCTCTTGCTTAGTCAGAGCAGACTGTGTTAGTGTCCCTCATGCCTCCGCATTGCTCCTATACTTTCTCAATATGAATATCTCAATATCGCATTATATCTCAGAGGGAATATCAGGTTAAAGGGTTGCAGCACTTCAAAGATCAACTCTGTGCAAAGCTGTCTGCAGGTCTGTCTTGGGGATGGAGCTGTGAAAAATGGGTTCCTTGCACACCACATGGTGTCCCAAGCGGCTTTTTGTCTTGTACCAGGACATCCTGAGGTGCTACAAGCCATTCTCTGATATTCAGGACGCTCTTTCACATGGAAACCCTATGGCTAAAATGGGAGGCTGTGCTCGCCCGCTGTCCCCAAGTCTCACGGGCACGCTCTACACAGCAAGGGATGCACAGTAACTGCTGGGTCGCTCAGCACTGCTCTCTCTGCTCGGGGCTCCCCGGTCGGCATCCACACACCCCTCCGCAGCCTTCCCTCCCTCCCACGTCGAGGGGTGTCTGTTCCCGAGTGCTCCGCCGCCGGGCCGGCCCCAGCCGCGGTGCCGCCGTCGGGAGACCCCGGCCCCCCCGCGCAGGGCGGGGAGGGCGCGCCGGGGCCCGCGGAGAGGGAGGGCAGCGCCGGGGGGAGTGGCCCGGCCGGGACGGCCTCATAAATAGCCCTCGGCGGGGCGGCGGCAGGAGGAGCCGTCGGAGCTGCCGCCGTCGTCGCCGCGCCGGCCGCGGTCAGAGCCAAGTCAGGACCGCGGACAGCGCCCCCCCCCCCACGCCGCGCCGCCGCCCCGCGCCCACCATGACGGCGGAGACCCACCTGCAGGGCGTGGAGATCTCGGCCGCCCAGTTCTTCGAGATCTGGCACCACTACGACTCCGACGGTGACTCCTTTCCCCCCGGGGCGGCGGGGGTGCGGGGGGCGAGGGGGGCAGGCCCGCGGGAGGTTGGGGGGGACCCCACCGCTCCCCGCCCGAAAACGGCCCCGTCCCCGCTCGGCGCCCGCCGCCCGCAGCCTTGGGCGCAGCCCCGGAGCCGTCAGGGGCTGGCGCCGGGCGAGGTGCGCGGGGAGCCGCTCGCCGTGAGGGAGCAGCCGGGTCGGAGACGTCCCTGCCGGCGCTGGAGAGCGGAGAGAGAGTTTGGAGGGAGCGGTGACGGCAACCGTAACTCTTTCTGTTGTAGGCAATGGGTTCATGGACGGGAAGGAGCTACAAAACTTCATCCAGGAGCTGCAGCAGGCACGGAAGAAGGCAGGCTTGGTAGGTTAATGTTTTGCCCCACTTTTGTGTCTTCTTTGGGAAAGAAGAGTTTTCTTGAGTAAACTCCAATGCCCCGGTTCCTTGTTCTCTCTTGCCATCACAACGTTCACGCACCTGCCGCACAAGGCAAAGGAAAGTAGCTTCGTTAGAAATTAGCAGGTTGCAAATTAAATAAATCGTCTACTTTGGAAAGGTGAAACCAGGGTCCACATCCCTGGAGAGCAGGTCCCGCTCACACCTTGCCAGGCTACAAGCTGATACTTCTGACAGTGTCTTGGATGGGACCTTATCCCATTGCAATTAATCTTATCTGATCCAGATATGTACTCTTACTAAAACTGGGGAGGAAAGCAAAAAAGAGAAAAAAGAAGAAAGAAAGAAAAGAAAGAAAAACCCAACACTTAGGGTAGTTGAACTCAATTTTAATTTCATACCTAATGGGCAGCGTGGGCTGAAATGCATTTCTGCCCCTTGGTGGTCACTAAATAGATCTGCAGATGACTCCTAAACACTTTCTGCTCTTCACCAGGAGTTATGAGCACCACATCCTGGCTGCTTAAATTGTTCAGGGAGACAGCAAAGTTTTTGACAGTGTCAAAACACTTCTGTGTATGAGTTATCAAAACATTAATTATTAATTTCCTCCAAACTATATCCACGGGGTGGGGGGAGAGAGAGAAAGAAATAAATTAAAGATTCCATGTAAAGATTTGAATTTAAAGATATGTGAATATTTTTAACAAATAAATTGCCTTTAAAATAATCCGTTTCTAAACCAGGCCACTTTTAGCATCAAAGTCCCATATATAACTTAATGGAATTGGTCTAAATGAATCTTTGCTAAAAGGCTTCTGAAGAAACAGAAAAAAATATAATTTAACAGAATGATGTGTATAAGGAAGAAATAGATTAATACTTCTTAATAAGAATGCCTCCAATTTGGGAAATAGTTTTTCAATAATTAATTTTCCTTGAAAGTTGCTGTATATTTTAGAACTAAATGCAGAAAAAATTGATATGAATCTTAACTGTTTTTGTGGAAAATTGTATCTTCTTATTAATTGTATGTGTGCAAACTTTACACAAGAAAATCTGTCTCCCATCAATGCCTCTAATGTTACTGTAGTCTAGGTACCAGTTAATTCTTATTAAAGACATTCGTGTAGGCTCTCACTTTCAGGAGTGTAAGTTCAAACTAAAATTAAAAATTAAAACCCCCAAAAGTAAAAGCCCCCCAAATTTAAAAATAAAATAAAACAAAACTAAAGTAAAAAAACCAAAACAAAACCGAAAATAGGGAAAGGAATGTGGGGTTTTTTAGAGGGAGAAAGTCTATTTTTTTTCACAGAAAAGATTAAACATAACTTCAATACATTTCAAATACTGCGACAGAACCTCTCTTCCATACTAAAGTGCAGGAAACTTAAGTATGGCCAATAGAAAGAAGATATTAAAGCCTCTGTATATTTAGTATGAATGGCATTGTTAGTAGAAATGCTAATATATTATTCAGTAGTTAAATTAATTAGAAGCTCAAGGAAAAAATATTTATTGTTTTAAGCTCTTTCAAAGCAAGTGCACATCTCTTAAAAACACAGCCTACCCAAAGCAACACAGAACGCCTTGCAGGATTATTCTTATCTGCTACAAACTTTATAATGTATGTGGGTTTTTTCAAATAACCTCTGCCTCTATCTAACAGTATATTTTTTAAATGCTCAGATCTTTAATTTTTTCTTTCCCATTTCTCTGATTCAAACCTAGCTTTGGAGTGTTCTGCTGAAAAGAGCAAACTACAGTAGCAACACGAAATTCAGCACTCGATCTGTGGGCTCTGGAGTACGGCTATATGTCATCTTAGGTTTCAAATCTAACCTGATTCTTGCATTTGAAGGCTCATTTGCCAAACAAGCATCTCATTAGTTCATTTCTTGTCTCACAGGAAACTAATTCAGTACCTTTGAATTTCTATTCTTTTGCCAGAAGGGACACACTGAGAAACTATTGTAGGTTATATGTCATTTCCTCATCTGTCCTTCTTTTAACACCTCAAAGCTTCTTTGTCATCATTAGCTTCTGCATTTCAGGTCACTCTCCTGCTCACTATTTTTGAAATATTCAATTATGCATTCTTCATAGCAGGATTTTACATCAGTCATGCCATATGCACTAAAGAATCACATTGATTCTGTCATTGAATAGGATGGTTTAATATTGCTCAATATTCTTCCCAACTACAGAACTGTTCTAATTATGTTCTAATGCTAATCCTTGTATTAATCCACTCTGTAAGCTTGTACTTTCACAGCTGCTTTTTCTCAGACGGAGTGGTAGCATGCAGCTGGATTCAGGCTAGCCCCCTGAAAGGTGGGAGAGTCTTCTCAGGTCTTGGGGTTTGATAGCATTAGGCCTTTTTGCTTCATGCATTGTGGTAGACAGTGAATTCGTCTGGTAAAATTCCAGCCATGTTACAAGAACTGTGTCTTTTTTAAAGTTAAAAGCTACATAAGTATATAAATACAGCTTCCCTTTGTTGTGACCCACATTTATGCAATACATTCTCTATCTGGGTATGCCAATTGCCAAAAGAAACTCTGGGGTATAAGTGACTAATGCAGAGGTTGATAAAGTGTCAATAGGTGGATCTTGTCTGAGCTATTCCACATCCATTTCTCTCTTTCCCTGCATATATAGATAATAACAATATTTCTCCACAGAATTATGTGATTTATGAACACAGTCATGTAAGTGTTTCTGTAGTGCCAACTGTCCTTACATTTTCAAATCATATTAAAAAAAGCTATTTTTTTCCACTTGTTGGGCAAGTGTCTCTTCTGAGGTATCTGACTGAGGTGTGAAGGGCTAGTTACTTCATTTCAGGAATTGAGTACTGTGTCTGTATCAGGTTTAGGACTAGATTTGGTTAAATTTCGGCAAGTTTTTTGACCAAAAATATTTATTTGAATAACATAACTCAAATAACTCTTCAAGCAGCTCATGAGCAGGTGAACACCAAAAAACCCACCATCATTTCTGAATAATGAACTAGAGGACAAGCTTCCTATTTTGTTTAATCTGTAATTGACTGTGCCTCCTTCAATGGTTGGACACTGTCTGGCACTGCAGAGCTGCTATTAGAAAGATTAGTAAAATATTTAACCAGGACTAATTAAAATCCAAGCGTCTAAATTCTCAGTTCTATCTGCTAAGCAAACTTGTCCCCACTTTGGTATCATTAGATGAAAGGTGACTTTGAAGTCCATTATATTAATAACCACATCTCTAATTAAAGCCATGGCAAATTACTAACCTGCCATGGATGACTTTGACAGAAATAGGATACTAGGCCGTGACTGTATCAGCAACAAGGAACTGACATTTTGGTTAGCTTTGGTAGGTGAAATTTGGGACAAGTTACAACGGACTTTGTACAGCTGAGATTCCCTGTGTCTCTAGTGAGAAAATCACTTAGGTCCTATATAATCAGATCTATTATAGCAACTAAACCTTTAATTTCCAAAGTCTGACATATCTTCATCTATAACCATAGATTTGTCCATTGTTTTAATATTACTGTAACCCTGTTCTTGCTGCATGGTTTCACTGGCTTACACCTATAAGAAATACAATGAAAATTAAACATTTAATCAGCATTGAAGGTTGATAGCAGCTCATATCAAAGCAAGGCAGGTCAAGTTGAAGAGTGAAATCAGATATTTAGATATTCACCCCAAGTCTGGCACCTTTTGCCGTAGCCTAGAATGAGGATAGCCTTTAGAGAAAAGGTATATAGCAGGGACCATAATTTATACGAAGAACAACTACGATGGCTTTATACTGTCAGATTTAAGGTAGTACTTGAAGTTGTCTCCCCCCTAAATCTGCCTCTCTACATTTAAGCCGTGACATTTTGACTCTGTTTCCATGATAACCAAATACTAAACAGTGAAAAATATGATATTGTGATGAGTTCTTTTAGGATTAAAATAGCATGCATTGTTCAGGAAAAATCCACTCAAAGATGTGGAAAGGCTATTTTGGTGTTCAGATGTATTATACTGAATTTTTTTTCCTTATTTTGAAAGATTTCGCACTGCCTTCAAGTTACTAATTTAAAAATGAAAACTGAGAAAATGGACTAATAATTGCCTATGAACTTCACTGTCATCCTCTTAAACAAAGGAACTGTTATACACATCTTCCAACACATCTGTCTTTATAATTTTTTCATTCTGTAAGCTAAAACAGAGTTCTAAGTATTTAGATGCCAATCATTCACACTGGCTATAATATAATCCCCTAGAAAGTAAAATTTATCACAATGACGTTATTCATGACAAAAAACAATGCTCATTTTCATTTAAACTTGAGGAATCTAGCTGCAATAAGTGTGAATACTTCTTTAAATGTCGTAAATTTTTTTTGCAATTGATAGAATATTCAAGGAAGCTTACATATGTTTCTTGTATGTTAAAGTAATGATTCTATCATTGTAACTTTGTAGGATTTAACACCTGAAATGAAAGCTTTTGTGGACCAATACGGGAAGACTCCTGATGGAAAAATAGGAATAGTTGAGGTAAGACAGTTACTTTGTAACAAAAGATTGACATGTTTACTTGAAGAAAATGAATTTAGCACAGAACAACGTGAGCATAATATGCTAATATTTTGGATTGTTAGATACACAGAATATTTCTTCCTCTCTCTTAAGATCTTTAGCATTTTTTCTCTAATGAAATTTTTTCATTAACAAAAAGTAAAGTATTCCTTACCACTCTCCCAGCATTTCACAAGTCATTTAACCTTTCTCTCTTTAGTCAATACAAATAAGCATCAATAGCAATTTCATTTTCTACAAAGCAGATAAGAGTTCTATTTTAGAAATTTAAATTGTAAAAAGTAATGTGATGTAGTGCTACCTGTGATTTTGAACCATTCCTAATAGTGAGGATAACACACAAGGAACTCAATTGGGCAATCACTGTATGTAGTCTATTCTAAAAAAACCCCCGTATAGGGTAAGTCAGCATGTTAATCATGTTAATTGTAAACAAAATTTTAATAGTAATTGTGATCCAGAGAAAGATTAGAAGTTCTTAGGTATTTCTTTCTTGAGCTTTAACAGAACTTCAGCAGAAAATTCCCATATTCCTTGCTCCCGCTTTCTGAAGAGGTTGAAGATAAACAACCTGTTCTCCTATACAACTACTCAACAATTGTATAATTTAGACAACTTCTAGCAGGGGAGGAACTGTTGTGTTTTCACTCCCTTTCACTTTTCAGCACAGCAAGTCAAAAAGGAGAGTTCTTGAGGTTACAGCTTGAAAAGTCACTTTTTTTAGCTTAAATCAAAGACTCATTTATGTCACTCTGAGTGCAATGAGACTGCAGTTTTATTATTAAATGATATTATATTTTTTTCCTGATAATAAGAAATCTGACCTAGAGAGCTAATTAAGAAACAGCTGGAAACAAGCCAGGCCTGCAAAATTTCTACAGTGACCAACTTTGGGTCAGTATCTAATTTTAAAATAGAGGACTGAATAGAATCTGTAAAAGTCAATGGAAGTTATCACTGCTGATACAAGAGATAATTCCAAGATACCTTTTCTCCTCTGTCATATGTCTGAATTTTATATACTTGTTTAAAGGCATATGTAATTACGACTAAGCTACCATAGAAATATGAAAAGTTTGTTTCACTTGCAGCTACAATTGATTTTTAAAAGTGCGTCTTTTGACAATATTTAGCATGGGTCAAATTGCTCTGCATTTAGAAAGAAGCAGTGTTTATTTGGCATAAAAAATTGTTTGATTTGGGACTTAGAAATGCTTATTTATTTGTTATTGAAGAATCCTATTTAATTTAGTATTTTTGAGTATGTGTGTAGCAAGCATTGGGTGCAAGAAGAATGTGTGAACAGTGTCTGAAAAAGACTGTGCTTCTTCACTTAGGAAAGATAACTGGAAGTTTTACCTTTCAAATTCTATTTCTGATTCTGATATTGACTTAATGGGTGAAGATGAGCAAATTCAATAGGGTCTGATATGGCTCACCACCCCCAGTGAAGTGCCAAGCATGCTCAGCATCCACGGAAGCAATTGAATAGTGATAGTACTGAGTTCAGTGACTGAGGGGACTTTCTCCCTTAAAATAGAAGTTTCCAAACCCAATAGCTATATTTTATTTCACTTACATCAGCATGAAGCTTCATTTGGAAAGTGCTGATGGGACTCATGAAATGTGTTGTACGTGCAGAGCAGTATGATATTAAAGTTGGTATTTGGACTTAATTCTCCTTCCTTACAAAAAAAATGTGTCCTGTAATTCCAGATTGCTCCCATTTACATAGTATGTCAAATAGTCTTTCTGAAAAAGTGTGTGAACACTGTTTAAAAAAAAACTTATGTAAAGCCATTGAGACTCCCAGCCCTCATAATGAATACCCCAGCATCTGACAGAAATGTGCTAGCGAATAATGAGTTTTCAGGAAAGGTCTGTTGACTGAGATAAAGAGGATGCCTGGGTGGCTTCACAGAGGAAGGAGTGGATTTTCAGCTCAGATTAAGTGTTGATTCTGTCTTTGTAAGCACACTGCAGTTAGTTCACTGGCTTTTATCCAGTGTCCTCCAGCTAAAGGCAGAGTCTGACCTTCCCACTTTCTTGCCATTGTGTAAGAGACCTTTAATTCACCTTTTGTACTCATTCAGACCAAGGCTTTCACTAAAATGTGGCTGTGAAACCCAAGGTTTCAAAACTCAGAACTGCGGCAATTCCACATTCAAATTATTTGAAGATTACTGCTGGCATAAAAATGACTACTTATTAACCTAAAATATTCTTTGTACTCCCATGCTCTATTATGGGATTTTAAAAAGCAAATTCCCTGTATTAAGTGAAAGGAATTTTAAATATCATTAAATATCAATGGAATTTACTTAGAGAACAACTTCTAGAAAATAGTTCTGATATTGTTTTATGTGCTGAAAGCATTTTTTGTGCTATGTGACATATAAAGACACACCTCGGCCTGCAGCTGAGCAGAGAGAAGTCAAATCAGTGCCAGGCTTTGTGGTTGTCCTCTTATTATTTGTGAGACAGAGATAACCAACCTTCTCCATAAAAGCAGCAAAGCTCGCCAAACTACTGTTGCAGCCATACACGAACTCGCAGTGGTCTGCACTCTTACTCAAGCATGCTCACAAAGTGCCCCTATGCGCATCCCCACAAAGAAGTCATGACTTAAAGTAGCATCAGGTTTTCATCTTCCTTCTTGGTAGTAGTATGAAACTGGGACTGGGAAGTTGAACCAGTTTCCACACAATCTCTTCATCCCTTAATACTGCAGTTTTCCACAAAAAGCAATTTAATGCTTCCCCTGAGACTTACAAAGGGTGAGAGGTATAGCTTAAAATAAGGTAATTTTCTTCCAGAGGTAATATATTCTGTACCTGAAATACAGTTTGGTGCTGCTAATAAGCTGTTAATGATTCATTGGACAGTTACTACTTTACAGTGCCCTTGCAAAATTCACAGGAGTTAGCTATCATTGAATGACATCTTATTTATGTTTTCCACACATGAAAACCCTTTTCCATTTTCATAATCAGTCCCTTCTCCCAAACTCTGTCTTTTATTCTAAAAAGCTCTTCCATTCAACATTTGCTGTTAAATAGGAATGTACTCTAAAAATCAAAGCTTTTCTGTCATGGGAGAAATAAAGACATTTTTTCATAAATCACGACTAAGATACACACATTACCTACTGCATTCATATAAATATGTACTTACCCATATGTGTATATGCTATTTATAATGGAGTTGGTTTTGAAAGCTGCTGACAAAAATGCATTTCTTAAGTTGATTTTGGTTTCACGTTCAGCCATTTAGCAAAAGCACTCGGAAGGCTCTGATGGGCCTGACAGCCTGTCATCAGCGGCGCCATTTCTGTAAGGAGAGTGCTCTGACGTGTCTTTTCAGCTGTACCAACACTAAAAGAATGTAACTGATTCCTTGCATATATAATTTTAGAGAAAAAAGAGATACGTCTCCATAACTTTGTTGTGTCTGTGGGGTGAGAGCTGAACTCACTTACGACTCAGCTGGATCCCAATAAAAAAGCTTCAACAATTAGGCAGTAGCACTGAACTAGGCAGAACAAAAGATTTGAGGGTGTGAAATGAAAGCAGAAAACCAAATTTGAATCAAAATTTTATGATGGGACTCCAGAAAGTCTGCAGATGTCATTTTTCATAAAAGAATGCAGCTAAGAAATCTTTCTCCATTTTCTTTTGCTAGTAAGCACAGCTGGTCTATTCTTCAAGTAAAAAGTTTTTTTAAATCAAAACACATTTTGAGGACAGAAAAAAAAATATTGGGCTTTTGTTAAAAACAAATCGTGATTTTACATTAAATTATACACCATACTCTCCATCTTCTACATTTGTCACTTGCCAAAATTGAGTTATAGTAAATGAACATTTTCAATAATCAGTACAATAATGTCTGATTTTAAAAAAGTCTTTTGTAGAGAAGATGCATTGGAACAACCATCCCGGGTTTTGCAGGGCTAAAAGCTCTTTTGATTTCCTTCTGGTATTTATAGCTCCTTTTGAACACATCTCTGTGCCTGACAAATGAGCACTGGTCGCTATCTTTTACCCTCCCTGTTTTCTTTTTTATCTCCTGGCTTTTCCTTATATTTAACCATTTACATTACACACGTGTTCTTCATGTCAGTGTTTCTCTCTGCTTCCTCTTCCTTGGTATCTGTGAGTAGCCTATTTTTCTCACTTTCTTAATTAATGGTCCTTCATACTTATCCCCTGTGAATCTTTGTGTTATGCTTTCCCTTCATGCTGATTCAATGGATTTTAGTACAGACCCTAACTTTGCATCTGTGAATTTTTTCCGCTTTCCCCAGCTACCCTTTCAGTAAAGTCCTGCCTCACTCCCTTCTCTGAGACCTCAGTTCTGTTTGACCTTGATGAATATGGCAAAGCTGCCAGCCAGAAGCCTTTCAGAAGCATCTTCCAAACACTTCGGCTAGCAGGATGAAGCTTCCAAGGGGGCCACAATACAGCAGTACAAGCACAAAGAATTTCATACTCTTTTAAAAAGCTTCATGCTCTATTACAGGCTCAGCAGGCCTCATGAAGAGCCAAAATTTAATCTTTCTTAAATTCTGTTACAGCTTGCTCAGATATTGCCAACGGAAGAGAATTTCCTGTTGTTCTTCAGATGCCAGCAGCTAAAGTCAAGTGAAGATTTTATGCAGGTACAGTATGAAAAGTTGCCTGTTGTAAAAACATCGAAGACCTACTTGCCATAAACATATCATTAAAGCATTTTTGTTCTGATTGCAGACTTGGAGGAAATATGACAGCGACCACAGTGGCTTCATTGATTCTGAGGAACTTAAGGTAAACCAGTATCTATGAGCATGCACGACATGAGAACAGGTGTTGGGTTACAGCCTGTTCTGCTATCTCTTTCTTCAGACACCCACCTGTGCATGTTTTTGCATTTCAAACACAACAAAAAATGCAATATAATTAGCTGATGTTTTTCTTGCCAGTAAATTATTTAAAGTGAAACTCTAATCTGATCAATGTTTTTTTAAAACGTGTCTTAATTCAGATCAGTGTTGGTCTCAAGTGACTCAGGGTACCAGGTAGCTTAGAAGTAAGATTAAGAAAGCAAGATGAGCCTCTGAAAGCTATGTTGGTTATTTTTTTTGTCTGTTAGGGAAGAGGGCTGTTTTGTTGTGTTTTTTCTTAAGGGCATCACTATCATTAATCACTATGTTGCTGGACAGATTATGCTGCCTCAAGTGCCATGTAACCCTACAATTTCGAGTGTAATACTGTTAGGCTAACACAAATGGAATTGTGCTGCCTCTGCTTGGTTAACCTAGTAGGATTTTGATATCAGCTTTAATACGCACAAATAAGAGCAGAATCGAGATTATCCCATTAGCCATCTCAGCCTTGCACAGTCAAGAAATCTTAAAACTAGAGTGATTTTACTTCCCTGGTCATAAAACCATCATCAATTTGTAGATGCTGAGTTAGTGTCACAGAATCAGAGAGTGGTTGTTAGGGACCTCTGGAGGTCATCTGGTCCAACCCCTCTGCTCAAGTAGGGCCACCCAGAGCCAGTTGCCCAGGACCTTGCTCAGATGGCCTTTGAATGTCTCCAAGAATGAAGACTCTACAGCCTCCATGGGCAACATGTGGCAGTGCTGGGTCAACCTCACAGGGAGAACGTGTTTCCTGACGCTCAGGGGAACATTTTGTGTATCACTGTGTGACCACTGTCTCTGGTCCTGTCACTAGCCTAGCACCACCCTCCTTGCACCCTCCCTTGAAGTATTTATCTACTTTGACAATGTTCCCCTGAAACTCCTCTTCTCCAAGCTGGAGTCACATTCTCTCAGTCTTTCCTCAAAGGAAAGAAGCTCACAACAGCTTTCTGAGTAGAAAGGTGCCACTTTCCACAGTTCAACTGCACTTGATTTCATTATTGTAGCTTTACATTCAAACGAATCAAAGCAATTCATAACAAGAGAAAGACCTCCAGTGCTTATCCATCTAATTTGGACTATTTTGCTCGTATGTGGTATAAAGAAGAGTTATATAAGTTTTAAATAAAGCACTAGGAGATCTAACAGTCCAAAATCTTTACAACTTTTCTGTTCAGAAAATGAATTCATGACCGAAAATTCACATCTTTTTTCCTTTTCTTTCTCTTTTGAGTTTGGTATCTGTGTGACATTTGCTGAGGATCTAACCTTAAGGTAACCCTCAGGCAGATGAGCCCATTCTTCTGCTGACTGATTGCACCAGGTCGGTGTATTTAAAGTTGGTAGGATCAGGAAGAGGTAGCACTTGAGAACTCTCCAGCTGTTAGACAATGCCTGCTGACTGCTGTATTTTAAAATAGATTTTAAAAGGCAGGCCTGATTGAGGGCATGAAGAAAGAAGATATTTTAACTGAATCTCTAATAGTCCCATCTCTCTCATGCTGGGAGACTTCGTTTGCCTCAAAGAAACAAGTCATTTTAATGTTGAAAATAAGACATTAATGTCCAGTTTTATTTTTAGATCAGTATTTCTTGGCAAAGCCAAGAATTTTAAAATATTTGCTATGGGAGGGGTACACCCACTTACAACTTTGTAAGTGAAATGTAAGCTGGAAATAAGGAAAACTTTCTAACAATAGTAATGGCAGTAGAATATGTTGTCTAAGGGGGAGGAAGACTCCATCAGTGCCTGTATTTAGGAAAGGTTTGGCAATAGCTCAGATCAGACAGTAATTCAGGGAGTTTAGATAGGTAGAATCCTTTCTTCAGACATGGAGATGGAATGAATAACTTTTCAATCTCCCTTCCAGTTCTGTTTTCCTTTGAAGCACACATGATTAAACATGTTTCTGTAAGATCCATTCACAACATTTCAGTCATGTTCTTGTACACAAGCTACCAGGAACGGCCTCCAGCATGGAGGGAGCCAGACTAAAGGAACTAGAGAGGGTATAAGTCATAGGACTGTCGACATGGTTGCATTCCAGTTAAGGAATACAAGTATATTTTCTTATAAGCTTCCACATTTTCTATCTTGAAATGTGGCCCAAAATTCCATAAAGACATTCCGACTGGTGACAAGAATCAGGTGCTTCATCATGTCTTGTAATGCCTTTGCTAAACAACTTGGTATCTTTCTTTTTTTAATGTCATTGATCTAGTACAGAAATTGAAAACACTGAATGGGTAGAAACCATCTTATTTTTTAAAGCAAAAATGTCTGGTGTTTCAAGTCATGTGACATCAAGTTCTCTTTCAAAAATGCAATGAAATTGGCTGCACACATTTAAAATACAAGGTAGGAAGAAGCAGTGTTCATTTCTAGCATCGAGTACTGCCATAGGCAAGGACAAAACGTGATTAATCATTGATCCTTTCTGTAAAATTGTTCCTATGTTGCAAGAAGTGATTAGGCATCCAAGTTTTCAAGGAGACCCAAGGTTAATTAGTTTAGTTTACTGATAGAGCTGATTAGGAAGCAGTGTACTTGAAGGCCCAACTTTTTTCCAAATTCACAATACAACAAATGGCATACAATGCAGGAAGTTTTATTAGTCACTTTTTCCAAATAAAATGCAATATACTTGAACTTGTCCAAAGAAACTGTTATATTCTTAGCTGTTAATAACTATTTTTTCCTATTTATTTGGAACTTCAGTAGTAAATACTAAAGTGGAAGTAAAATAGTACTTCCCATTATTTTAATCTGAAATTAGCAGGTCAAAATTTTATGCTGTAGATAAAAATTCATCTATTACTCTATTTATTTTAACAGAGCTTCTTGAAAGATTTATTACAGAAAGCAAATAAGCAAATTGAAGACTCAAAGCTAACGGAATACACAGAAATAATGGTAAGATTATTTACAGGCATAATGGGTTAATCCAAATTCTGTTTATCTTTAGCCAGTGGAAGGCTCCAAGTGACTTGGAGACCCACCAGGTCCCAATCAGACTAACTATGTCATTGCAAGAGAGGGACAACAAGCACTTCTGCAGCTGCAGAGCTTTGATGGGCAGTTTTCAGTGCTGCTTGAAAAGCAAAGCCCAGGAATTTTTAACCTTTTTGGTATTTGTATAATATCACTCCATGCCATAGTACTTTCTTCTGTTTTGCTTCCTTATCCCATTAGTTGAAAACTGAAGTTTTCACAGTTCAGAGGAGAAAAATAGTTCCTGTCATAATTCTATTATTATGTTTAGATCAAATTACTTTGGTGCTACTTTCTCTGTTTTGCCTTCTTACAGTGCTGTGGTGTCTGTCTCTTGCCTTAAGAGACACCACTGCATGGTGGCTTCTTTAGATTTACAAACAGCTCACACTGTCCTTCTCCCCTTGATGCAAGAAGGATAAATTGATGTTTTAGATAGACACTATGGCAAAACTTCCCTGGCCTTAAATCAGTCCATTCTTGGAACACTCCATCCATCCCATTGCTACAGTACTCCATGGTAAAAACCAGTACTGGCTTCTGCATGGGCTTTTCAAGAAAAAAAAAAAGACAGAATTCTGGTCTTCAGGAAATGTATAACACTATATTGTTTGTTTTACCTGCTCATTTTCATCCTAAAATATTTCTAGCAATCGAAAACGTGCTAGGTAAATATACTAGCCCCTAAACTGGTTTGAGAATGGCTGAACAAACCTTCTCTGGTTCTCTGCTTCTTCTGGAAAAAGTCTGCTGATTCATTGTGCCAGTATAAACCATCTATATGGAACTGTCACTGTTCCCTCACTGCGTTCAGGGAGCTTTTTTACCTTCATCCTAAAGTGTGCTCTAAGTTCTGGCCTCTGCAGAGAGACACAATGACAAAGAATTTAGTTATAAGAAAAAAATATAAGCCCAGCTCTCCCATCATCTCCTCAGAAAACAGAAGGATAATATAAAAATATATGGTCCTGAGTGGCTGCTGGAAGACAGAGCCAGCCACTAACAACCCATTAAAACAGAAAATAAGTTCATTTCACAGCTGCCACTGCTTACCTCCCCCAAATGCAAATCTGCTTTCATGGCAAATGCATGCAAGGCAGATGCTTTTATACAAAGGAAGTGTTAAAAGGAACCAGGGTGTTATGTAGAAATAAACATTTGTAGAATTGTTCCCTTTTCTCTGGTATCCTTTGTCATTTATTGCGCACTAACAAAGTGAAATTGGGTCTCTTTTCATTGCATTACATTAATGCTCTCTTTAAAAGGATATACACACGTATACATGTCAGTACAGGATGTTGCTTTTCCTTTTATCTATAAATTGCATCTAAAATTACTGTGATTGCAAGTGATGGGATGGAGTGTGGGTGGTGTTGCTTTCAATACAATGTTTTGTAGTCTGCTGCTTTTGTGAATTTTTTATACAGCAAATGCAATATAATGTTTGTAAGCAGAAAAATGGAACTATACAGACATAAATACTGGAAGAGAAAGTCCTATGCAGGAGCCAATATCTCCATCTACTTCTAATAGCTGTTTGTGCCTCTCAAGCAGCAGGAGCTCATCCTTTCAAGGCCTCAAAGGAAAACACTTTAACACAGTAGATTTATTAAAAATTTTTAGTAGTAGTATTCACTTATTTTGCCAAATTATGTTAATATATTTATTTCTATAATTCAGTTATGCTTATTTGGAGATATTTATTTTCCCATTTTCATACCATCAAGAAAATATGATCATCTGCAACATCTGTTCACTTTTTTTTTTAAATATATCACATTAACAAAACATTATTTTTACTTAAATACTTAGATCTAGTAGTCAATTGAATGAAATATCTATTATTTTCTGTCTAGGGAATTGAATGCCTTGGATTCTACTGCACATTACCTGACAGTTTTTCCATCTTTATGAATCGAGTATAACAATTCTATTATCAAATCATGGCATGAAGTCAAAAGTAAAATGTTATCACATCAACACTTCTCTCATTTATAAATAATTACATGCACGTTTCTCATACAGGACATTCATCACTGTAGGCAGGTTAAGACCTACCTTACAGTAGGTTAATCAGTATCGTTCATCTGGTTTCTTATCAAGCTTTTTCAGTTAAATTAATGACTAGAAATTATTTAGTACTTAAATGTATTACACAGCAAATGTGACCTGGGGACATCATTTCAGGATAAAGTTAATTGAATTTAAGTTGTCCAAATAAGTGTTTTCTTCATTAGGTTGATTAATTTTCATTAGCAATGTAAAATTATATATTCTTTCAGCTCAGAATGTTTGATGCAAACAATGATGGAAAGCTGGAGCTTACTGAACTGGCCAGGTATGTCTTCTGTTTCTTTACACAACAAATATCATGTACCAAGTGCTATAATGGGAACAGTTAAATGTTTTGACCTTTGTTTTTTCTCTCCAAAGACTACTGCCTGTACAGGAAAATTTTCTTATTAAATTTCAGGTATGAATATTCACATTCTTCAGGTAACCTGTCACCATCACACATAACTGGTGTCATTAATGGATTTGTTTTCCTTTTGGCATTTAGGGTGTCAAAATGTGTGCAAAAGAATTCAATAATGCCTTTGAGATGTATGATCAAGTAAGTCTTCAAAAAATGTTTTTATTAATTGCATAGTTTGATGGCACTTATTTTTTGAATTTGTGGAAAAATAGGCATAACCTCTGAAATGAAAAATAAATGTTTAAAATTATCTTTAATGTTTTTTTTTCAGGATGGCAATGGCTATATAGATGAAAATGAACTTGATGCCCTACTGAAGGATCTCTGTGAAAAGAACAAAAAGGTAATCCTAAAGGGCTTTTTTCCCCTTAGAGATTAGATTTAATTTGGATTTTAAGGACACTTTAATCCACCCTAATAAGATAAATATAGAGCTTCTAAGTCATAATTCCTGATGTCAAAGTACAACTAAAAATTGTGGCAGAAATAATAGCAGTGTAAATCCTGAACTAGGGGAGGTATGATTAAACAGTGACACTGTCAAAAGCTTGCTTGCTTCTGAGACACCAGCTAGGAGCAAATTAACATATGGCTATAACATGGATAACATACAAATATATAAAAACATTTGCAATATGTTACTGTTGATCAGACTGAGAATACCTGAGGTTTGTTCTCATTTCCTGCCATTGGAAGTAAACTTGTTCATGCTGATAACTAAACAAGATTATAAAGCATTATCTGTTCTTTAAATAGGAATTAGACATTACCAACCTTGCAACATACAAGAAAAGCATCATGGCCTTGTCTGATGGAGGAAAGCTTTACCGAGCAGAATTGGCTCTTATTCTCTGTGCTGAGGAAAACTAGAGCTCTTCTATCATGTCCACTTAACTAGTGATGTACTCTACACAATAACTGTGCACTATAAGGGAGTAGGCTGTATTTTTAAACTGCATATAGAAAATTAGCCAGGATGTGTGGCACATTCCTTTCAGTTTGTTTCTATAATGTTTGTAATGTACAGTTTTTGTAACAATAAGATTGATAAAGAGAATGTCAGTGTTTGGGCCAGTCTGTATATTCAAAAAGAAACTAAATACGTCAGGGTTGGTTTTGGTTTTGGTTGGGTTTTTTGCTTTCATAAACAAAGCTGGAGAAAAATTAAACCTGCTGACATTGCTGTGGTCATCATATCCTTTGACACTTGCAACATTTCTTGTTGAACAACACAACAAAAAGATTTACACATATCGTTCCCATTACAACTAAATGTGGGGCTTTAAAATATGAAACATGAATTCAGTTTAAATATGATCTAAGTCTGAAATAGGAAAGAGACATTGGCATGTCTGATTTCAAAAATTCAATAAGGCACTAAGAAATATTTTCAGTTGTCAAACTACCCACTTACAGGTCTGTACTCTCTGCAGTCTTACAATTACTCTTCTCATTACAAATTCATAGCATATAGACAAAGCATTTATCTGGAATAGATCTCCATGCAGTAGTTGATAAAAATATAGTGTTTTCAATCTAGCTGTTTTACTGAATTTAAACATAGGCACTTCAGAAATAAATGCCTTTAATCTGTCTTGGAATCCTGGCTAAATGACAGGTAGTATAGTTAATACACAGATTAACATATGTTATTATAAGTGTACCTTTCATGACTATTGCTGTGTCAGAGAATATGACAATCCATTTTCTAAACTATTTTCACATTTTGCAGGTTATAATTATTCTAGTAAATTGCTGTTTTTACATCATATTCTGTGTAATCTATAATTAAATTTAATATCCTAAGATTATTGGTGTCTAGTTTGTGTATCTCCTGGATTCTTATTTCTGTACCATGTAAAGGACAAACTGACTATTTTAAAACGATGTGCCTCCTTGGATCTTACACTGAATTACTAGTCTATATCAGTAGCATTAAAATTTGACACTAAATGAAGAAAATAAAATAGTACAGATTTTATAACAATTTAGTATTTCAGTTTACATGGTGGGCTCTGCTTTTTATTATATTAGAGATGTATTTTTTAAATGGGAACTATACTATGAAGCGGCCCTATCTTTTTGAGGTTTTGGGGTTTTTTTGCCTGGCTCCCTTTTTCTTTACACCAATTTTATGCCAGACAACTGCAGGAATGTCCAGGCCATTGCTCCCAGTAACTACTGGAGAAGGAAACTGAACTGTGTTTTAAAGCCAATAAACCTATGCTGCCTCCACGTACAACTGTTTCAGAAGCAATTCCAGGTCAGCAGATTAGCTACATCCAACTGCTCAGATGCATCTCTGTGTCTTATTTAACAAATGGAAGAAAATGCATTTTATTTGAAATGTGTCTCAAACAATGAGGCTCAGATCGTTCCAGATTACAGTCAATGAACTCCCACTGAAATGAACCCTTGAACTCCTCAGGTGAACTCAGGCAACTCAGTACCATTTCAGGAATGGCCTAATGGCCTTGGGCTCTCGCCAGGCTGAGCCTTGGAAAGTTAAGGAGTAGGTGGTGCTGGATGGGGTCTTGCTGGGAAAAAAAGACTACACAAAAAACTAAAATAAGGCTAAGTTAGCTCATTCTCGCTGTTTTGCTCCCACTCCATGCACAGTGGTTTAACTTCTCACCTGCTTGTCTCCTTTTTTCTCTATGCAATGTGAAATACAATTGTGTACATTAAGTGAAGGAACAGTGAATCTGCCTATCAGTACAATAAATGATTGATATTGTTCATATTGTGCACTTGAAACCCTGGATTTTGCCTTATTTTAACATTTTAAAAGTATAAAGAAAAAAACCCCCATACCCTGTGTGTAAAAATATGATGTTTGCTAAACTGTTACAGTGGAAGATAAAGCATTTAAAGTGTTTTGACAGAGTGTTTTCACAGAAAATGAAATCTGCCTTCCTGCACATGAGTAAAGTTAACTGCCAAAGGTCTGTTCTGAAGCCACTCTCCTGCTACTGCTGCAGAGCACAACACAGAAAGCAGGTCTCAGTCACACACAGGCGGGATGTTTCTTGCAGTTATTTCTCTTAAATAAAACTTGGATTAAAAGACAGCAATTTAAAAACCCAGTTCCAGCAAAGGTGCCCACTGTGTCAGTGCAAAGCAAATTGTGACAAGTATGGGTAAGTCAAAACTGCTGTAAAAATTCCAGGTTTTAAAACTCTCTAAATCACTCCTGTGCAGAGTGATGTTAAAATGTCAAGGCTGGGGCAGAACGTGGCATAAGAGAGGTGATGATAGGGAAGACTTCTTTCTTCTGGTAGACACCTAGTGACCAAAGAAAAGGAAAATCGTAGCATGCAAAAAGATTAATTACATGATGTAGTGCAGGTATGCCATATTCCAGCTAAACACAGAAAGTGAGACAGTTACTTGGGATCCATTTTACTGAAGCTATTAATCATTTTGCTGCCTATAAATACATATTAAAATAAACATTCATATAAGCACTGAAGCTAACAAATACTTAAACCCACTGTCCTACAAATTACAAGTATTTTAGACCATACTAGTTTAAATGTGTACAGATTAAAATTTTGCATGGCAGTAGGTATTCAAATCAAAAAGGTGATTTTCTATTAAAGCATAAACCAGCAAACTGAAAGAATAATAACAATAGTAACTATTTGGCCCTTTGTTAGACTCTTAGCATTATAAATGTAGTGTTTGCTGACAGAATTAAAACTTAACAGTACCAGGTCAGGCAGAGTGAATGCCTGCTTCCAGCTGGGCCCACACCACCGTCCGTCAGGGCACCTCAGGGGCCACCAACACCGCCCAGCTGACCATTATGGAGAATACCATGTGAATTTTCACCACTGATTTAATCCGAATTGAACACAGGCCTTGAAGCGAGTAATTTGGCTTTCCGTCGTTCACTGCTGCACTGTTCTACCCTCAACAGTATCACAGAACCAATCTAATCCTCCCTGTTTACAACTTAGTTATGCATCTTTGAAAAGATTATCCACACAAGCTGATGAAATTTCTAAACGACATATTCCGTGGGCAAATGTCAAATTCAGATCAGGATGCTGACAGTCAGCAGCACTTTTATGCAAAATGAACCTCATCAGTGACCAAAACACATACACACTGCTGCTAAACTCCACTTAACCTCAATTAAGTCTTTGTTTCATTACACAAGGTTTGCTTTTTCTGATTTATACTAAGCCCTCATCATAATCGTGGTTATAATCACTGGTTGTGGAGGCAAACTGAAATCCATACCTACTTGCTGTGTCTATGAGGAGGCACAGCATGCATACTTACACACCAAATATACATGGCCTAATTTTCTGAAGTGCTGAGCACCTCCAATTCCCTCTGAAATCAACTGAAGTTGTTCTACACCAATTAAAAGCAGGTCAGTGCACTCAAATCCCAAAAACTATTTTATTTTATTGCACATTAAATGATCACATAAAAGACTGTGGGGTTACCTTGGTTAAAGTGGGGTTACATATTTAGCAGTTATAACATAAGAGCTCCATGGAGTTGGACAAAGGTACAAACTTTCTTGCAATTCAGTGTCTTCAGTTACATGTTATCAGTATGTGAAAAAAAGTAAATATAAATGAGCAGTTCATGCGCCAATGAACTTGGAAGCCAGCATAGACAGGTAGGAACTCACAATTCCCTCAAACAGTATCATCTGTTTGTAAAGCAAATTCTCAATTTTGGAAATACTAGCAATATTCTCAACAGTAATTAAAATATTCAAGAGGAGAGAATTCCCAGAAGTAGAAGAACTAAAGATTGCCAGCACTTCTGGTATCAGCAAAGAGGTAATACAACAAATTTCTCTCATTTGCAACCTTAAATGATTTTCAAAGCTGTTGATAAGCCCCTACTATAGCACAATATCACTTCTACAGCAATGAATTAATCTAATAAATTGTAACAGACAGTAAATCACCAGCAGAAATAAAAAGGGTAATTTCAAGATTTCAAACAGACAAGATATACTTTTCAGTTTAAAACAGACAATGAATCCCCTTTGTGAGTGTCTCAAAGTTGAGTTCATGGCAGTGGTAACACCTTTGACTGATGGGTCATGCAAAAATAATTTTTAAACAGGTATTTGGAATTCAGGGAAGTTTCCTTGTGATTAATGAAAATTAAACTGCCTCTGCAACCCTACTGACTCCTGTTGTGATCTCCAAGGTACACCATCACCTTTTCTAACTCATTCCTCCACCCTCCTGTCCCTCCAACTTCATCTCCATAAAACGATTATGTCACAAAGCAGTACATTTTTTCACCCTTCCCCTTACATTGTGGCTCACTGGCAATTGCAGATTGGGTCAGGAATATAACAATCTCAGGGCACATATGCCAGTCTAAGACAGCATGTGGACACCATCTCCTGCCAGCTTTGCTGTGTTTGGAATAAAGTAGCTGGGATGACTGTGCTTTATATCAGGCTGTGTGTAATACAAAGCTGTGGAATATGTTTATGGATTGGGCATCTCGGGTTTTAGTGGTATTTTACGTCTTTTTCAGGACAGTCTAATCCTCATCAGCATTTAGGAAGAGCTTCTTTTTAATTTCCGAAGGAGACACTGCCTGGGTTACATAGTAGCTACAAAGCTTCCTTCTCTTATTCTTTGCCTGAGTTCAGGTATCATGTGTTGTTACTTTAGTAACAATTAAATTGTATTTAGGCAAAACATAAGCTTGAGCTGTTTAGGATTCAGGTCTTCATAATGATGTTCCTTGCCTGTCCCTTTCAAGTCTAACAACTCTTACTGAAGGAAATGCATCCTAGTCAGGCTATTCCATTCTCCTGCAGCAGTGGATGGTAAGATCAGAATTATGTTTTTTCATTTAACTATGTCTATATAGTAGGAAATGTTTTGTAAATTATCCAGAAACATAACCCTCTTAAAACATTATATGCTATTTCTAAAACCTGCATCAACACACTGTATACATCTTGTCAAGACAGAATGTTGAGCATCTAAAAGCAACTAACTTGTGTAGTTCGAAATGCATGTCACTGGCTTAGGCAAAAGAAACCCTATTATTACAGATGCTCATTAACACTTAAAATGTGCTGTCTGGTCCCATCACTAAATAACATATGCTTTAGAAATGGGGTGTTTTTGTCACTTTACAGTTAATAATTCATTTAGCTATGAACACTACACAGGTAGAAGACAATCCTTTGGAAACAGCACCCATTTCTGCAAATTACAAATGTTTTGTTATTGAATAAATTCCCAGTATCTCTTCCAAGACAGGCTTTAAGGGGCCTCCCTTGAATATTTTGACCTTATCAGATAAAGGATATCCTTAAAAGATATGTTGCAGTTACTCTGATGGTTCACTGAAGAGCCTCAGTCCCTGAAAGGTTCACTATGAATTAAAGTGAGTCTCTCCCACATGCAAAGTTGTCCTGAACCTCTCTGATGAGTAAAACAGCAAACGAAAAAGATGTTTTCATTTTTTAACTTTTAGACCAAGAAGCGGTATTAATTTTAAACTGCAAATGCATGTGACATTCTTTAAATGCTTTTACATAGGAACCCACTGCCTTTGCTGTGGAAGAAAAACATTTCCAAAATGAGTTCTGCCAAGTTTGCTTTATAAACAATGGATAGATCAGGCAAAACAGTATTACAGTGGTGGTTGAGCCAAGGGATAGTAGGGGTGTGTTTTTAAAGCATATGATGGTATTCTAGCATTTACTATGCTGGTAGGCATCACATCTAAATACCACGGTACCTACTGCTTAGAGAAAACCTAGCTGGGCTAGGCTTGTCCCCCTTTTCTCCTCTGCACTTCCTTTTCCATCTCATCCTACCCTCAGCAAATAAAGCACATAAAACTACGTACATGCTTGTATGTGGGGACAGGCTGAAGCTCTGGTCAAACACCAAAAAAAAAACAAAAGAAAAAGGCACTGATTTCAGGCTGTGAAGGCCAGAGCCTGATAATTTCTTTCAAGAATTCCAGCCATTGTCTCAAGCAGGAGGCACAAAAACTGGCCACTCCCTAAATATGAAAAATGTAATAATACTAAAAGAGGAAGACCAATTTTTTAATCACTTGCTTATTTGGGATGGATAAACTGACTAGATTCAGAGGTAAAGCCACCTTAAAGTTTCTTTAGTACCAGCCTGTGAATGCAAATGAAACCTAGGGATTTTTTGTAAATCTCAACAAATGAGGTTTCAACACTTTCAGTCCCAATTTACCAATATCCCTTACTAGCCTTAAATGAACCACCTTTTATGGAGAGGCTCCCCAAGTCACACATATGTTAATAGCAAATGATTTTCAGTTTCTCATTTTCAAGAACATTAACTTCATCATGACAAAGAGCAAGCATATTAGAAAGGCACTGCAGGTCCGTAAATGGCATTTCTAAAGTTCAGAATAAGATAATTAACAGACTGAAAATGTCACAAAAGATGAGACCAAGATGGTTATGCATTTCAAGATTTCCTAAGTAACCACAGGAGTTACATCCTATCTCAGTGTATGCAGTCCTGCTAATAACTTGAAACTGTATTTGCGAGTTTAGAACTTTTTATTGAAGTGGGAAGATTAGGACTTGATTTTTTGTTTCCCTCTTCAGATTAACAATTACATTCAGTTATAATAGCACTAAAATGCTATTGGAATTACAGTATTAAGAGACACTTGCATATATCTGAGAAAAAAAAATCCTCAGGAAGACAAAAAATAAAAAGGCTGATTGTAGACCATGGCACGGCTATGTAAGACAATCTAAAGAACAACAAAATTTCAATGACCAACTGTTGTTCAGTATCGGCAACAGAATATATTTTAGATTGAAAAAGTATAAAAGCTATATTCAAAGTACAACAATTTCATGATTTTATTGAAATTAGCATACAAAAGATGTTCAAGGCTATTTCTCAATTGGTTACTTCTAAATATTAATGAAAAAGTAGTGGTTCATTTCCAAGAATCTCCACCAAAAGTTACGTACTTTAAGAGCCTTTTGTTTTTCTAATCATTGCTTCCATCATATCCCACTGCTCTTTGGTAACCTAATAAAAGAGAAGAGAATTTTATTGAAATTTCATATAATAATTACACATCAAAGTGTTTGAATGTAAAATAGCAAGCAAGGAAATTAATACCTTCTTCAAATCATTGAATTCTCCTGCCATAGAAACATATTCTCCACCATCCATTCTAATAACCTAGAAAAAGCATGAAGAGTGTATTTAGTAATAGTGGGGTTTCTGTAGTATTCCCTTGTTATGAACTGTGCAAGTAATTTTTATTGATTTGGGTGAGAAAAGCCCATACTCAAAATAATGCAATTCAATCACTTTTGAAAGTTCTTTTTAAAGAACTACACCTAAAAGGTGAATAACACTTGTGAAGAATTTCAAAGTAAGATGTTTTGTTTCATTTCTGAAACCAGGAATTTAAAAAATATGAGCAATACTCACACCATCATCGGGTTAATTGTATAAACAAGATCAACCAAAACTCACTGCTCCATTAACCCAGCTTGCATAGTCACTGCAGAAATAGGCAGCAAGATTTGCAATTTCTTCTACAGTTCCCAGACGACCACAGGGAATCCTCTCAATCATCTTCTTCTCAAATATGCCTGTGGGGTCAAGGCGGCTAAAAGCACCCTGAGAATGAAAAGAAACATTAAAAAAAGCTGTACCTACATCGCAAAAAAAAATCCAAGAGAGATTTGACTCCACATATATAACATGGAAGTTAGTATTTGTGAGTAAGCTGTCTATACCCTGTCAGTAGCATGAAAAAGTAGGAAATAGGAAAGAAAAAACCTGTTGCACTGATACGCATCTACTGAGGAAGATAAGTTGGAATTTAACATATTTGGGATAGTCACCCACCATCTATCTGGGAAAAACAAAAGGGGGTAATCACCTTTTTTTTCCTCAAACACCCTTGATAAACATTTGAGGAAATAAGACTAAAAATTGCAGCATGGACAAAGGAGAGGAACAAGGGGAGAAGAAGAACAGGAAAGAGATCAGAAATAAATTATATATGACAGAATAAATAAAATGGAAAAGAAAAAAAAATCAAGTTCAGTCAAATTGCAGCAACTGCTAAAGCTAAAGTAAGTCACTGGAAGCTTTAGTATTTGAATTGCTTAAAATTGCATGGGAAATAAAAGAGGTTTTTTTCTTCTTGGCTCTCCCATGAGGAAACAACCTCCTCACGCAAAATCAGAAATGTATGAGTAACAGTTATGTTAAGTTACTGAAGTTATGAGTTAAAGCACACTGGAATTCATGCAATCATGGCTGTAATCATGCCATTTAAGTCTTTTATTGCCATGTTTTACATTGCCACTTTATAAGCCTAACGGCATTGTGCTTGTATGTCTTTTTCCATCATGGCTTACAACAGTAGTTTTTACAGACACAGATATTGTCTCTAAGGCAGAAAACCTTGATTTTGCAATATGCTGTTTTCAGTAATGCCAGTCTGCCTTTTTATGCTTTCAGGGAAATTTTAACTTGCATACCAAATGTAGCATTTTATTAAGAACACACAATATCTCAAGAAGGTTATACACTATTAGTTCAAAAAAGAAACGTTAATTGGAGGTATCAATATTGACATTTATATCCCTTAACTTGCCAAATGTTTTTCCTCTACTCTTACTTAAAAATCCACATGATACAAGGCCTGGAGAACTTTTGCGCTGATCCTGTAATGTTATTTCAACGTTCTTATAACCCTACTAATTCTGCCACTTATTTTTCTTTACAGTCAAAAGAGTTAAAATTAAGTTGTCCAGTGCAGCATCTAAAACTGACAAGATGGAAAAAAAAAATAGTGAACCAACCAAAAAAAAGTAAAAAAGAAGCAACTCTGCACCCCTACTCTCAAAACAACATCAAAAACAACTGTGAAACATTTTACAAGTAAAACCATTATTAGTTGTTACTGCCCATAATCATAACAATTGGATTCAATGGGAAATGGACCCTCCTTTCTCTTCTTGCAGAACTGCTTTCTTTATTCTTCCTGTTCCAGCTGGTCTGGATTACTTCCTTCAAAGCCTCCAGTCCTCCTTCTCACTCACTTCAAAGCTTCTCATTTCCTTGCCAAATTAGTTTTTCTCTTTCTAGTTTTCTGATTTTCAACAAAACTAGTGAGATTCTGGTTCTCATATACCTAAAAGAGATTCTAAGATTTTGGAACTGATGAGAGGTTTTGTTTAAAAATTAGTGGTTCAGGCAGAAACAGGCACTTTAACAAGTGTAAGAATTCACTCCACTTGACAAACTAGGTAATAGAGTAGATAAGAATCAGTATTAAGTATTTTCATATATCAATTCTTTGAAACTCTAAAAAAAAGGTTCAGTTTACATCAAGTGTAGTGGAGGGAGTAGCGGCAGGTCTCAGAAGTTCAAGGAATTCTACTTTACAGAAAGACTAAGGAAGGTGTGTACAATATTCCAGCACAGTCTTGACTACCAAAGAAATCGTATTTGAATGTAACACCTACAGAAAGGTTAGACTATTGTAAAGTTAAGACTGTACTACAAAGCATACTCAAGGCTGTGTTTCACTTCATGCTATGTACCTTTGTTTTTATTGGACCTGGTTGAATCACATTGAATCTCATGCCATATTTACCCCATTCAGCCGCAAGAGACCTAAAAATTCATTAACAGAATGCATAAGTATTTTAAACACAATATTTTAACCCTATTCAGAAAATATTTGAAACTTAATCAAATGTATCAATACAAGAACATTCCTGAAACAGACATTTCTACCTAAGGGGTCTTTTTTGAGCGTAACAAAACCAAAAACACTTCAGAGAAGAAAAAAAAAATCTTATTCACAAACAGAGGAATAGTAATTTAATTGATGCATCATAGGTAAAGAAGCATTAAGAAGCAAGTTTTTCTCCCTTGCAAATCATGGATCGTTTTGGCACCTAAATTCCTTAACAAACAACTGTTAGGCCATCACTTTTCTCTGGCAATTTTGACTGCCCCACAAGTATACATTTCTAATATTTGCAATATAGCTCTCACATTACATGTTTTCAAATAACACAAAACAGAGGATACATTCTGAAACAGGACCACTAAAACAGTTTTGCTTTATGACATTTTCTCTGCATAATGAGTACTTTGGATAGATGATCTCCTGTGGTGAATGAATCAGCTGAGCCATAAAGACTGAAAAATACACACTGCAGTTACAGCTCTATAGAACAGAGATCAAGACCATTACTCAGTCCTTCATTTTTTTCTGGGTAAAGAATTCTAGTTACTAAAAGACTGCCAAACTATTCAATTCTTTCTGAAATGCAGAGGAAGATCTATGTGCTATGATGGACTAGCGTGAATTAACAATGAGAGAAATCCTTTTGTTTGCTGAGTAACATGGATACATCAACATGATACTGTTCTGAATTAAGCATAACTGCAGACCTTAATTTTAAATAGTGATAGGAAGCAAATTTCTTGATGAATCTGAACAGAGCTGAAGCTGCACCCAAATAACAAGTACATCTTTTCCTTAGACAAAAGAATTTGGAAGGTGCTATAGATCTCAGTTTCCCTAATAATTGTTTTTAAGTGCTGATTCATCTATGAGAATGCAAGAGAATCTGATTATCAAAACCCCATAAAACTGAAACTTCGGAACTTGCAATTGCTGAAGTAAGTAGTTCTACTTGTCCTTACCTTGGTCTTGTGATAAAAAGCATCAGAATAATAACAATTAATAGTAGCCTCTGTAGGCAGCTGTTAGCATACTATTTTCGTGCTAGGATACTGGAGCCTGGGTCGATCTCTTGGTACGATGGAATAGGTGGATTATACCAACTAGCTCCATTTTTATAGACCAATTACCCTACCTTAAGGCTGTGAAAACCAAAAGATACATTTTGCTGTATTACTCACTTGCTCATTGCTTCTACACCAGCTTTGGCAGAGGCACTCGGCAACACATATCCTGAACCACTCTCTGCATAAATTGTTGTAATAGCCAGGAATGCTGCTCCTGGAAGTTGCAAAAATATTTAAAAAACAATCCACACCAAAAAACCAAAAACCCCATGAAGATCAAACTCTTAACTTAAGGTAAAAGTAACCTCAGTGATATTGAAGTTTGCAGCTCAAGTGCTGGGGATGTCATTTCACTCTGGGTAGCTAAAAGGCATTTTAAAAATATAGTCTTTGAAACTTTCTTTTCAAGCCTTTTTATTTCAGTTCCCTCTTTTGCATGACTGTTAAGAGTTGTTCCAGGTAAGTGCAAATAGCTATTGATTAGGCTACAAAGGCCTAAGCCCTCAGACGTCTACTGTTAATGCACAAATGACTCTAACTGGAGGGAAGGCCAAAGATCTTACAGTGGTTTTTTTTCAGAACCTGCCCTAGTCTAGTTGTCACTAATCAGGTATTTTGCCCTAAATCAATCATCAATTCCTGAGTGGTGAAAAAAAAAACAAACCACAAGGAAAAAATCAACTTTAACAATTAGGTTTGGCATAATCTGAAATTAACAACTGAGAGCTTGAATTAAAGTTTATGCAGAAAAAAAAATTTTAAAGACATTTTCAGAATTTTTTCTGCAGTAGAGCATATTACAAAGTTAACCTGCCTTTTTCTATTATTACCACAAGAAAATCTATTATAAAATAACTACTTTCTTTTATATGCTACATTTTTAACATATTTAGCAAAAAATGTTCTGGAAAATAATGGAAATTGAAACTGCTTATTTAATCTTTCTTTTATAGAAGCCTGCAAATTCTAACTGTCTGATCAACGACTGGCATGAGCTCACTGTAGCTGGGAAATGAAGGACAAGGGACGACAGTTAACTGCTTACGTCACAGTAACTAAAATAACTGTTCTACTTACTATATTTTAAAAATAATTTAATTAGAATAGCTGTCTAGGGGATATTTCTAAAACAATATACATTACTGATAGATTGTATACCAGTAGAGACTCAGGTAAAAAATGACAGTAATATTACACAAGAGGAATGAAAAAGAACCATGAACAAACACTAATTGAAATGCCAGCAGATATCCAGAAACCATGAGCCCTGTTTACAAAAAAATAAAAAATCAACACACAGAACAAATCTGAAGTTATCTAGAGATGATTGTTAATTATACACTTTGTAGAATTAAACCACTGGGTTTTTTAAAATACAGGTTAAATAGAGGCAAGTTAGGTGAACCTAACACTGCAGCAAGAATAACTGACAAATTTACAGCTCTGAAGTTTAAAGTACACTACAGTTCATATACAACTTTTATTGCTAAAACCTATGTTCATGAAATGGACAGTAACTGATCAATTAACTCCTCTCACTTCACAAAAATAAGTAACACACTAGCAGATTACAAATTCCTTTTAAATACCAGCATAAGCTTGCAGTCTAAAAGCACAGAACTTTGATTATTTGCTACATTAGACTTAATGTAGGTCATGCTGCAGACCTAAAGGATGTGCCAGTGTTCTACAAAATGTCAGGTTCATAGTATCCTCACAGATTGCTCTAAAATATTTGCACTGGGTAGCATCACCATCACTTCAGAAACTAAGGTGTCTGCTCAGACTAAAAAAAAAAGCAAGTAAAAAGAAAATGAAGGTGAAACAACAAACAGGTACACTTGACTTACTTGCAAAGACATATCTTAAAGAAAGCCTTAAACTAAAAGTGTAACTTACAGATGGAGTCCCCTAGAAAGAAGACATGCAAGTAACAGCAAAAGAAATACACATATTTTGGAAGCTTAGAACTGAAAGGAAGAGAGACAACATGAAGATTAATTACTTCCGGATTTTAACGAATTTGAGGATGGAAGTAAGGAAAGTAGTTTTTCATTCAACAACAGCAAGGACAAAAGCATGTTTGAAGCCATGTTCCACATTACTACCTGGGGACACTGTATGCACCTGGAAGGCCATAAAGCAAACTATTTCAGTGGTCTGCCATAGTGATATGGTAAGCATAGTTGGGGATGGGTTTTTAATGTGGGAATATCAGCACTAGAATGGTGGAGATTATTTTTTCATGTGCTGCTAAAATATATGGGGGACATGTATACTAACAAAAACTGTTACAGACCTACAGAAACACCATTACATTTATATTGTTATAATTAAATGGTATAAGGCCATTGAGTACTTTTTGGAGAGAAGTTTTGAAGAAATTCAGCTAATTCAGAGGTTAGAGAAATACAGTGCAAATACAAAAGTATTATTTCAACACAGTGGCTGTACCTAGAAAAAAGGATTCAGAAGTGAGTGCACATGGAAAAGCATAATTATACCTCACTGCTTTTAAATGAATTTGAGATTATATCATTCTGTTCAAAAAATAAATTCATTGTTTTTCACTTTATAGCTGGAATGTAAAAGTAAAGCAGTTCTTTGCATATAATCTATATAATTCTATATAACATAGAAGGGCACACATTACCTTTCCCTAACACAATAATCTGATTAAATATATCTTTGGGTAAATAGTATATTAAAGAACTGTCATATTTTTAAGGTAAAGCTGTGATATTGGATTAAACTTCTAGGTAGTCTAGAAGTAAGAATTAAATAGAATCTAATACTGATTTCAATTTCAAAATTCTTTTCAAATTATCTCAAAGGTAATATTCTCTAGTACTATTAGCCAAACAGCACAGCTGTAAATTTTGGTTATTTTACTGTAGGAGGAAAATTCAAAGGGATATCCTGCCTTATTCATTTAAATGAATGTTGCATGTTCAGTTCCTTAATGAAACTCTGCATTCAGATTTTTATATTCAACCTCAATTGGCCTCAGTGTCCAATTGTAATGCCTGATGTTACAATGAAGTAGTTGTTAGTCAGATCTACTGTGTGATACTTAAGTACAGCTTTCACTGAAAACTAAGTTCCTTTCTAGAAGAATGTTAAAAATTGTATTTCTCTTCTAAATCTCAAAACTGGCTATAACAATAGTAAGGCAAAGAAAGCAAGCAATAATATGTCACAATGCTTAGGATACCTTTTTGTACTTTAATGAGCTCCTTTCCGATTTCCAGAGTTACAAAAGCAGTACCATTAAGCACAATATCAGTTATTGTTTTCCATGCATTAGCAGAAAGGCGTTCCGAAGGGGAAATAAAATTTCCAGCTGCGTTGTTCACCACAACCTGAAACACATGAAGGAAAACTTAAGGGTTAACTAAAAATAACTCTTCCTAAGACAAAAGCAAAGAATTTACATTAGTACAGGAAAGACACAATAATAAAGCTAGTGAACTAAGGACTGCACAACACGATCTCTGAGGTATGTAGGACTGCCAAAATAATCCATGACAAAGAATGATTACTTTCTAATTGGGAGGAACATTCTTGGGGATGGAATGAACAAAACAAAGCTTGACGGATAATTGTATTGCCATCAGCTTCTATCTTTGAGATCTCACCTCACATGCACGGTGGCAGTGCGCAATACCCAGGCTTGCAGGATTCAGAAACTTACATCTCATGTCTGTCACTAAGAGAAAAACTGGACAAAAAGAACTGAATGTTCCATTTACTCTGCAGTCTATCTTAAATACACAGAATACGTGAAATTAAAGAGAAGGTAAATGTTTGTAATAAACAAGTCATGGGAAATATTTCTTCAGAAAATTACTGGTGTACTAAAAATGTACTATACAGGAAGAAATCTCCTCCCTCTCTGCACACACTTGAAACCTGAAGATCGTGATTTTGCCTTTGCCAAGAACTGCCTTAACTAATAGTCAAAACAATATCCAGAGAATCTTTGTCTACAAATCAGGAGAGTGAGATGCCTTATTTCTAGCACTGTTATAGTATATAGCTGCAAGAAACAGTTTCTCCACTTCTCACTATATTTAAAATTCAGTAGTTTCTCTACCACTCCACCATCTACAGGAAGGTTCTGGTGAGTGCAAATTTTCTACACTACACATACAACAGTTTAAAATCCACAGTAAACAGTTTTAAGTCTGACTGTCCTTTACAACAATGCTAACATCATCACACTTTCTATCAGCTAGCAGAATCCAAGTTGTTATCTCACAATCAAATCAGAATTTGGTGCCTATCATCCTTCAGACTCCACCAAAACACCCTCCTCTCAATCTGTTGTAAAGAGCTCTGTGTTTTGTGCCAAACTATTAAAAAACAGATGCTTGGCTTGACTGAAGACTTTTTTCTTGATTTTATGAGAATTTATCTTCAAGTTGGAACCTTCTTTGTGCATGTTAGTAAACTAAGCAAGGACCAAAGGAGACATTTATCATTAGTTCCATTCCTAATTTGTGAGATACTGTATTAATAAGCAAGAGATGTAATTCAGAACACAGATAAGTAAACTTTTCAGGAGGATTTAAGGGTAATATTTCATTCACTTAATTCAAGGACTCCCTCCAGAATTGCCTCACTGTTCAAAATAAAATGTTGGTCCTCAGAGTAGGGATAACAGTGTTTTGTCTATTTGGCCACTAAATATTTTAAGAACCACATGAAGAGAATAACCAGTCTAACTATGAATGTTAGCTTTACCTTGAAGTACTGCCATTGTTCTGTCTAGTGTCTCTTTACATTTTATTAACCTTCTATCTTAGTAATTTTATTCATACCTACTATGCAGAGTATTTTCAGTAATGAAGAATGAGTTCCTTCCTTTCCCTAGAACTTACATCAGGATGTCCTGCCACTTGGATTGTTTCAGCAACAGCATTCTTAACTGAAACAGGATCTCTCACATCACACTGGATGGCATGAACCTAAATAATAATGGAAAGGCAGACTTCAAAACTGTATCACTCATAAATTAAACAAGTCCACAGAAGCACACAAATGCAAAAAACAAAAATCCTTTACAATTTAAAGTATAATAAAGTACAATTCTGTAAAAATTTACCTTATTCCCTGTTTTAGAAGAAATTTCATCTGCTGTTCCTTTCAAAACATCCAGCTTCCTAGAAATAAGTATTAACATCCCGTATTTCAGTTAAATGAAATTACAGTTCAGATTAATAAAATCTCATTATTTTCTGAGCAAATATGAGCTAAAACTTAAAATATGTGTGTGCACACATGCATGTTGCTGATTTTCATGAAAATTGAGCTTTAACATTAAAACAATGTATAACCATGTACTTTCTGAAAGAAAACTTTAAGTAATTTATAGTTAGTGCTACTTTAAAGCAACTCAGAAGTGACACTGGTAAGAGACTATCTAAAGCTAATCAGATAAGAAAAGCTAGAAAAAAACCACATGATCATAAACTTAGTTTTAGTTACTACTCTACTAGCATCAGTAAGAGATATACACAGTCATATTAAACTAAACAACTGAACTACTGTTTGGGTATCACACCACTTCTGTTTGATTTTAAATGAGATTGTTTTTCTAGACTTTATTGAAGTGCTTCTAGACTCTACTGCAGTACTTAAGAGAGCTGTAGAAAGATCATAATGAAGGGAAAATCAGAGCTCTTGTCAAAAGTCAGAAGAGGAATGGGTTTAATTCTTTATTGCAATTCAAATCTGTATCAAGAACATCTGTAATAATACATTAAAAATGTTCAATAATGCCCTCTGCAAATTTTTGTTCTCTTTAAGGTTTTAGTGGAATCCATGTCTAATATTTAGGGTCATTTATTTTGCTGCTACATTTAATGAAAATATACTTAGTTTATTTCTTCTTACTGATTTTTATACCATTAAACATTTGTAGATAAATCTACAAGTTTCCAGAATCTACAGTAGGACATTATAATTTAAAAGTGTAGTGAAACAGAGTAAATTTTTCCAGTTTATGAAGAAGAAAACAGATCTGTTCCTCATTCAGTACTAAATGAAAGTTCTGAAACATCTTCAGTAATATTTACCGGCTTGCTATAACACACTTGGCACCTAAACTGGACAAAGCTGTTGTCATCCCTTTGCCAAGCCCAGTACCTCCACCAGTTATAAAGGCCACTTTCCCTTGGAAGGTATTTGGTGGCAACATCACTTTTTGAAGAGGTGAAAAGAATGCAGCTTGTGGTGCACTACTGTCTTGATGCAGCACATTTGGCCCACGGCTGAAAAACTGAAAGAAAAAAAAACCCCAGAAAAGTTAGTTTCTTCTCCTTTCTGAATGCAGGACTGTTATGCAAAATCAGATTTTCCTATGACAGTGGAGGTAACAATCATAACTGGCTTATTATAAACTGAATATGAGAATGACTAGATTTCATTACAGCAACACACATGGGCCTTTACTTAAATGCTAATACTAGACTAGGAAAGTACTTAAGCTATTTTTAGATATTCTATTGCAATTGGAGAACTACTGAAAAAATATTTTAGTCATGATTCTTGTTATTTTGTGCATTTTTGTATCTATCACTTTACTGAAACACATGGAAAACCATTACCAACTAACTACAGACTCCCAGCAGGACTTAGGCTTCAGATTCATATATGCACTATATTTTATGCATAAACAAATCTACGTGATTTTGAGGCTACGTATGTATGTATTTACAAATTTAAAATCTTCAGTAACAGATTCAAGATTTTGATCCTTTACTACTGCAGCCAACAAAACCTTCTTCTTTACTGGAGAACAGGACAGAATAAAACTCCACAAGCCCTGCCCTAATGGCCACTGGAGCTGCTAAGGAAACCAATTCCATCTCCCAGGCAAAACTGTGCAAGGTTATCAGTATCACACTCTGTCCCAGCAGAAATACCATTTACAGTAAATTAGTCTCTGAAGGATTGGTCCCGGTTGGAATATGTTTAAAAACACACATGAAAAAAGAAGAAAATTCAGTATGACATCTAGCAAACTATGCCAATAAGAAAACATCTGACTAATGTAATGAAAAATTTGTGACGCCATCGAGAAAGTTGCAGCAAAAATAGCCAACAGGATATTTCTAGCATCCTAATACACTAACTAACTCAAGCCCTAATCTAAATACTGAATTAAATGCTTTGGGACAGCAGCATTGCAGTAATAATTCAGAAATTCCTGTATTATTTAAAATACAGAAGTTACCTTAAGCTGAAGCTGCAAACACTTCCAAGTATGACAAAACTAGATCTGCTTTACTTTTCATGTGTAAAAAAATTAAAAGACTGTAAGTTATACTTATTTTCTCTGATTATAACTTGTACTTGAACCTCTAATGTGTTTAATATAGAAAAAAAATTACAATTTTGTGAAAGAAGACTGAATGGTTACTCTTGTATGATGCTGTTAATAAAACCATGCCATTGTTCCATAGACTGATATGAAGAAGAAAGGTAGTTTTAAAATAGCAAAAATATTACAACTTATTGTTCTGCTTACTAATTCACATTTTGAACACTATAATTAAGAGACCACATTTTTAGGGGCAGAAGATTGAATCTGTACATGCCACAGTTGCTGCGCACTGGGGGTTTCAGAGAGCTTAAAGTTGGCCTGTGAATGTATGCATGGGAATCTTTATGTGTGGTAATACATTTGCATAAATAATACAAGTGAAAACAGAGAGAACAACCATGGAATTACCCTGACCATTTAATGCAGCTTAAATCATGGTGCTAGTAACACCAAGGTTGACAGGTTTGATCCCTGTAGGCATTCACTTAGTACCTGGATCCGATGATCTTTGTGGGTCCCTTCTAACTCAGAATATTCTGGCAAAAACTAAGAGTGAAGAAGAGTTGCAGGCACTACATGGAACAAAATTCAGAAGGTAAAGCTTGAACTAAACCAAGAAACATCACAAAAGTAAAGCAGTACAGCAAGTTCTACAGCATTTAAATTAAATGTGTACTTTAGAGATTCTTTCTGGAACTTGGAGTCTTCAGCTATGTGCAACAGCTTCTCACAAAAACTTAAAAAACAAAAAGAAACCAAAGGTGGCTGTAAGGAACACAAGCATTTAAATTAAATTTGTACTTTAGGGATTCTTTCTGGAACTTGGAGTCTTCAGCTATGTGCAACGGTTTCTCACAAAAACTAAAAAAACAAAAAGAAACCAAAAGTGGCTCTAAGGAACACAAGTAGACCAAATAGAAAATCTGGAGAACATCACATTTTTTCTAAAATAATACAAATTTTCAGATCAGATCTGCCCTTAAACATTTGTAAAACACAGCTGTTTTTTAATTCTCCCAGTGAAAAAAACATTTGCATGCTTTCTCGAAGTACCAGAATACTATTAAGACTCCAGGAAAGGGGAGTGTGAAAGTTATCTTTTGGGACTTTCTCAGTAGTCCCCTAGTCTTCTCTCTTCAGAAGAAAAGCTCCCTCTGGAGAATTTCAGCTCATGGCAGAGACTGCAAATCAAGGCAGCATTTGGACTCCCCCTTCATTCAGGATAAGGCGAGAACCCCTATGCAGTACTGAGACTCCCTGATGAGGTGCTCTTTTAGTGATAGACACAGCCCAGTCCTCTTGTTCCCCACAACAGAAACACTGCAAGCAGCTTTCCTTCTGCTCCAGGGAGGAAGATTAGGAAACAGGTCATAGTAGAGAAAAGCAGAAGGCTACACCAAGACTAATAAAGTACTGTAATGATATCCAACCAGTAAACATGGTATAATTGAGCAATATTTTAGTAAGACTGCTATCATCTCCTTACTAACTTGCACAAGAAGCTTCTATGACAGGATCCACTCAATTTAAGGTTAAGGTTTTAAATTAAACCTCAGGTGTAAACAGAGATATAAAGAAGCCAGTAAACAGATTAAAAAAAAACCCCAAACAAAAAACACCCAAAACACCGACAAACCAAATAACAATCCTCACCCAGAGGGTGGAAGTGAATTGTGAAATTACTGCAGAAAGCCATCTCAGAAACACACAAGTAGTCACTTGCAAGAAGCACATTGCCCAGGCAGAACTCACTAGAAATGGCCTCCAGCAACACGCACAGGATCATAGTATCGTGGACTGGTTTGAACTGGAAAGTTCCTCAAAGACCATCCAGTTCCAACACCTCCTGCCATGGGAAGGGACATCTTTCACTAGACCAGGTTGCTCAAAGCTCCATCCAACCTGGCCTTGAACACCTCCAGGGATGGGGCATCCACAACTTCTCTGGGCAACTTGTTCACATTCAGTCTAAACCTACTCCAGTTTCAATCAATTCCCCCTTGTCCTGTCACTTTACGTCCTTGCTAAAAGTTCCTCTCCAGATTTTTTGTAGGCTCCCTTCAGATACTGGAAGGCTGCAATAAGGTCACCTCGGTCACAAGTCAAGCCACGACACTGCTCGGACAGCAACATTCNCTCCCTTCAGGGAAGGCTGCAATAAGGTCACCTCGGTCACAAGTCAAGCCACGACACTGCTCGGACAGCAACATTCAAGCCGTTCACCGAAATGGCACTGCACCCTGCGCCATCGGGGCCAAAGGGCGGCACCACTCAAGTGGGACCCACGGCAGCGCACGGCGGTGGGGCAGGAGGCCGTGTCCGGGGAGCTCAGCCCGCATTTCTGCGCGGTCTCCGTGGCGGACAGGGCCCGGGGCTGAGGAGAACCGAGGAGTGTCCCCACCCTCCGGGGTTTCATGGCTGCTTCCCCAACACAGGCAAGCCAGAGCCGCGGAGATCCGCCGTGCCCTCCCTCGGACGGGACAAGGCCGCCCGGCCAGACCCGGGGCGGCGGGGAGGAGGTAGCGGAGCACCCCCGAGGCGCCGTCCGTCCGTCCGCCCTCAGCCCCGGCAGCGCAGGGAGCGCCTTACCCTGCCGCCGCCGGACACACAGGCACCGCACACCCCGTGCCGCCACAGCCGCACGGTCGCCGCCATTTTCCCCCGCCGCGCCGTGCGCCGGCTCTGCGGGGGCGGCGCTGCGGCCGCCACCGGGCGGGCACCGCCACCGCTGCAGCTCCGCCACCGCCCCGCCGCGGCCG